>RJWH01000687.1:0-61367 GCA_004363575.1 Solenodon paradoxus | reverse complement strand
GTCTCTCTGTCTCTCTGTCTCTGTCTCTCTCTCTCTGAAACAAGGGAGAGGAAGAGGGAGCATTTTTGTTTATTCATTTGTTCATTTTTGGTTGTCTCCCCTCCCCAACCCCAAGGCCCCAGATTATGAAGCAGGGTCCTTGGGTTTTACACCGTCTATGCCCCAGCACTGGCTTAAGGCCTGAGGGCACCAGAAGAAGGGAGGAAGGGAGGGAGGGGATGGGGAGAGAGGGCGGGAGAGAGGAAGGAAGGAAGAACTTTGAATTTATGTGTTTATTTGTTTTTGGTTGTTCCCGGGCCTCAGTTCTGAAACCTGGTCCTTGAACTTTACAAAGGCTATACCCCGGTAGCCAGCTGACCGCCTGGATCACAAGAGCAGGCCTCAGTTCTCGTTTTCCAGATAAAGACGACTCAATGAGACCCGGCTTTAAGCCCTGTGTTTATGGTTACTGGGATACATCTTTGTTTCCTAAATGACAGAACGTCCCTCTGACTCCCGTTGTCCAGGACTATTCCTGCTCTGCCGTTGTGTCTCAGACTTTCCTTTATCTGCAGTCTTTACCTGAAGATCATCTGCTATTTAAAGGTCAAACTTTGTATCCACCGGTACAGTCTAAAGTAGTTCTCTCCAGTCTAGGAAAGATATGACGAGATTACAGAGGAGATGGGGAAGAAAGGTCATCCTCCAGCTCTCTCACGGAGCATGAAGTATCAGAGAATGGTCTTGCTCTCTGTGTGTCCAGAATCAAATAATCATTACAATGAGTACTGGCCAGAAGAGAGAGATTTGCACTTACGGGACTCATCTCGTTAAGGAACAAATAGCCTAGTACTGACTGAGCACACTTAAACCCTGGAGAGGCAGAGACACTGTGATGTGGTCACCACAGCCTGCTTCGTTGTTAGGTGCAAAGCAAGGCTACCTTTCCCAGACACCCTTGCAGCTAGTTTGGGCTGCAGGAGTCCTGACCAATGGGAAGTGACAGAAGTGATATGTAATTGTCCACACTCCCTCTTCTCCATTATATGTTTAAGATGACAGCCTCCCAAGTTGGAAGCAGCCCGGATGTGCCAAGCAGACCCCTGACACTCACTGGGCTGTGACTGGGATTTATGGTTTGGCATAGACTGCTTGACTAGAGAGCTAGTCAAAAGGAAAAAGTAACCAGTGTCAAAGCTTAAGAAACCTAAAGAAAGTGGTTTAGGGATGCACAGAGCAAGCCTTCAAATCATGCCATTTTATTCAACACTGTCTCATTATACATTGATGAGAAAAAATAAATGTCGGCTGGTGTTGAATGGACCATGTGATGTGAAGACCTGCTTCCATTAAACATTTTTGCTTAAAGTCATGGTTTCCAAGAATTTATTAATGATGTTAAGTGAGAATTCACTATATATATGTGTGTGTGTGTGTGTACACAGACATATATACCTATGCACACATATAGGTATGTATATATTGAAAATATATTGAAAAGGAAGTCTGAAAATAAACAAAAAATTCAGAGGACTGTTCCCCTTAGATGGAGTATAGAGAGAGGAGTACGGTGCAGAAAGCAACAAGGAACTTCTTTGATAAACTGGGTCATTCATAGGTGGATATTCATTAGCTCTTTTTACATATTATTGGAGTAGATATACTATATAATAACAATGTAAAAAAACAGGATGGAGCTTTATATGCTCTCATTGGGTTTCTGTCTATAATCTCCCCACCCATCCACTTCCACAGATGCATATGTGACATGAAGTGGTGAAGGAAGAGGAGTATCTAAGAGGAAAAGTATGCTACTAAAAGCAAGTGGACTATTCATAAAGCTGGTGATCCTGCAGGTGGGCGAGAAAAGTTGCCATGGACAGAGAGGTACAGGCTGGCTGGACGGGCATGACAATGGTCTGAACCATGAGGCTGGGGGTTGATGGAAGTTGGGGTCTCTGCAGGGGAATAATTCCATGCACTGAGATGACTGAAGACAGTTTAATAAAGGCACTGTTTACAGCTGGTGGACAGGACCTAGAGAAGCCACCAAGAGATAGCACAGTGCCTTAGGGTACCAACAGCTGGGAGCCATCACCCCTCCTGACTCCAGGGGAAAGGGGAGGGACCCTGCAGAGACAGCTCTGTCTAAGAGGAGGAGCTGATATCCTCATCTCACTCTCTTCCTACCATCCCATGTTTTTGTTGGTGTTTCCCGTGGGTTGAGTCCACCCAGAAGCCAGAGGGAAGCCCATTCAAACAATCACTGCATTTAACCCCCTGGATTCAGGATAAAGCGAGACCCTGGGGAGGCAGAAGGAAAATACCTAGCACGTCAGTGAAGAAGAAAGTTTCCCAAAGAGATAGCTCACATGATGTCAAAATGCTGCACCAGGCTGGTATGTTAGCATCAGTCAAGGCATGACACCAAATGTAAGACCAAATGCCGTCTTCATTATTGGGCATTCACAAAAATCAAAACCAGCCTGTAGAAACCACGCTTACTAAGAATGTTTTGATGAAGCTGTAAGCAGGATTAATTTTATTAAAACTTAACTCATGACTCTTCCTTTTTCCACATGATGAAATCGGACGTGCACGTTAAGCAGTTGTAGTACATGCAGAAATGTGATGGTGGTCATAAGGAGAAAGCTTGTGTGGTTTTACTGAGTTATGAGCTGAAACAGCTCAGAGCTCCTGGAAACTATGCTTTCTTCACGGAACTTCTTTTTAATTTTTTTAAAACTCAAGAATGACTGATGGCAGGCCCCGGTGGCCTAGGGGACAAGGCCACTGGGCATAGTCCACAGCTTTTCTAAGGACTCAGGTTTGAGACCCAGGGGCAGAGAGGACAAGATGAGCCACTATATTAAGTACATTAATACTCCCTCCCCTCTCCTCCTGCCTGCCTGCTAGGTCGTTTCCATTCCTGTCTGTACCTGTCCTGAAAAAGAAAAAGAAAAAAGGAATGAATGACAAACTGTGTGTATTAGACTCAGACATTTTCTTGAAAATGAACAGTGAGATTGTCACTTCGATGACAACCATGAACAGTATCTGTTGCCAATTTTTACATTTCAGTTTTAAAGCAGAAATTAGAATTCTGGAAAACTTGTATCTGCCATTGTGATCTTGACAGTTGCCTAATGCTTAAAAGACTTTTGCTGATGACATTAGTTAGTGGAGATGTGCATGAATGTGGTTTTTCACATTGTATGAAAATGGGCCTGTGGTTTAAAGATTTTTATGATTCAACAAATCAGTATTTTTAAATGATGAATGCACGAGATTGCGAAACCAGGCATAAACAAAAGATCCACTCAAAATGTAAGCGAGTCCAATGTATTTCATTATAACAGATTAGAAAAAGTTCAGTGATACTATTTTAGATCTCACCCTGCAAGCTACCTTTAAGAAACAGTATATCTGGTGACCGGCCACAGGATGTAGTCCACATACATCCTAAGGTTCCAAGTTCAAGACTTGGGGCTGAGGGGGAACAACTGAGATGAACAACTAAATACAATAAATAAATACTTTCTCCTCCTCTCTCTTCCTGCCTGCCTATTGGCCGCCATTCCTGCTTATAACTGCCCCTTAAAAAAACAAAAAGAAAAAGAAAAAAAAAGGAACAATATCTCTCACGGAGTTTTGATGTAATATCCATAAAATCCATCTACAGTGATCTGAAATGGCTATGAGAAGACTCCCTTTATCAGGCAAATCTGTGAGATCAGTATTTGCTCACGTACTTTCACCAAGACAACATACCTCAGCAGATTGAATACAGAAGCAGATGTCATCAGGAGACAATAAAGAGATTTGCAGACATGTAGAACAATGCCATTCTGCTCCTGAGTAGATTTTGTTTTGTCATATAATCATTTTAAATAAAAGAACACTTTATAACAACATGTAATGGGTTGATGAAATAAATACATTTTCTCTTTGGTTCTGATTTCTCGTCTGACAAGTATCCATACGCAGAAGCCAGCTACTGGGGTCTTTAATGTAACATTCGGAACCTAAAGCTGATGCCTGTGATTTTTACCCAGCCACCAGGCAATTTGCTGACACCAGCTGGGTGTTCTGCAGTTCAACTCAATTCTGACGCTAATGGAAACAGCGTTGGATCACACAGGTTAAGGGCTCAGTCTTACAGAACGCTATACCCTCAGACACAGATTGTCACCTGTGCTTCTGACCAATTGACTACAGAGCAGAGTTTCCCAAGGTCCCTCCTTGGCTTCCATTAATGTGCTAGAATTGCTCCTGGAACCCAGAGATGCCTTCTGTTGACAGGGTTACTGGCTTATTGGGAATAGACGTAACTCAGAAACAGCCAGATGGAAGAGGTGCGGAGAAGACGGCACGGGGAACAGATACGGCACCTCCATAGCCTCTCTCTGAACCTCCCTGTGTTCACCACCTGGAACTCTCCAGATCCCTTCCTTTTGGAGTGTATGGAGGCTTCATTATACAGGTGTGATTCATGAAACCATTGGTCATGGATGGTTGAACTCAATCTCCATCGCCTCTTCCCTTTGCCAGTGGTAGGATCAAAGCTCCAACCCTCTCATCACGTGGCGGGTTCTTGGGCAACCAGTCCCTCTCCTAAGGTGCTTTCCAAAAGTCACCTCTGTCACACAACAAAAGGCCCCTTTATCACTCTCCTCACCGGAAATTCCAAGGGTTTTAGGAGCAGTGTGCCAGGAATCAGAAAGAAGACTGAATGCCTGTTTCTTGTGATAAATCACAATATCACAAACAATATATTAAAAATGTGAATAAGTCCTAACACCAAACGGTGTGATCATACAGGTAAACCATTCCAAGATGGCTACAATTACAGAAAGACCAGGAGCGCTGAGGAAAAGCCACAGACGGCTTCCTTGGAAATGTGACGAGCCCAAGATTCAGGAACAAAGGGGCTGGGTACTGTGCAGTGGCCACGAAGAGGGATCCTTTGGGGATAAAGGGACATGAAAGATCATCAGTAATGTTGAATGGGAACAGGACTCACAGCCAGGACTGTCTGATGGGAATTAAACGTATGAAGGAAGTGCAGCCCCTGCTGGAGGCCCCACCAAGAGCAGAGGGAAGAGAGGAGAGATGCCCTGGTTTCTCTCTTGTCCAATGTCACCGGACAATCCTGTCTCAGCTAGTTCTCAGCAGGCCCTGGGGACTCAGCTGCTGGAGTCAGTCTCTCTGCTGTACAGAGCAGAGGAGAGCAGGGAAGGGCTGCTGATGGACCTGAGAGCAAAGGGACACGAGGGGCTCAGACACGGAGGGAGGGAACCAGCACGTTGTCTGGAAGGAGCCAACAGGGATGAGAAAACCATGCTCTTGATGGGAGGGAGGATCTTGCAGTGGGGTAAGGGAGGGGACAACAGAGGAAGACAAGGAAAACCAAGTCTGGGTGGGGAGAGGGACAGAGGTTGGGTTCCAGGCAGAATGTTGGCCTTGGAGAGGACCACTGGGTCTGGAATTTCCATGTCAAAGGGACCAGTAGGGCCAGCTGATTGGAACTGCACATAGGAATGGTTTGGGAAATCTTTGCCTGCCTCTCTTTCTTGAGGGTCAGTGTCTTTGGAGGAAGATTGTTGGATTTGGGGTATGGAAAAGCCAGCGTTACCTTCTTCAAGTCTTTGCAGTCTAGATCTCTTGCACCCCCCAGTGACTCCTAAAGAACTCCACCAGGATGGCGTGGGGGCCACACTCTTGCTCCTGGGTTGGATTGCTCTTTTATTTTTTTTTTCGAGGAAAGGTGCAGGCAGAAAACACAGCAGCCGTAAGCAGGCAGGCAGGCAGAGAGGAGGAGGAAGCACTCTTTTAATTAGTTGTTGACATCGCTTGTTTCCCTCTGAACCTAGAATTCGAATCCAGGAGTATGTAGTGTGTGCTATTTAGAGGCAGTTGGCCTAAAGGCTGCTCCACCAGCGTACGCCTTGGGTTACTCTTACTCACTCTCTAAGCCTAAAGTGACTTCTTGCGAGTAATCCTTCCTCGGCTCCTGGACTGGACTCCCATCTCTCAGGCTTCATTGTCATTAACTGTTTCATGTCTGACTCTTACTTCTAGGGATGCAACTGTAGCTCTGTCGCCAGCTCCTGGTATAATACGTGGTAGGAGGTAAGTTCAAGATAACATCTGATGCCTGAACACATGGCTGAAGAGAGATGTGGAATGTTGGGGTGCATCTCCATCCTTGAGGGTCATATTGACCAACTGTCCCCTCCCTCCTGCCTCCAGAGTCCCGGTAATGGGAATGAGAGAAGAAAACTGTGTGAAGGAATCCTTCTTTCCTCCTGTGCAGCTGGGACAAGAGCCAGGAGTTGGAGGCTTAATGTATCATAGGGTTGGGGAGTTTGGGGAAAGACACATAACTCTTCCCAGCGTCCTTCCCTGGATGAAATAGAGATGGTCAGTCTGCTTCCCCACCTCTAAAGGTTGTTGCGGAGGTGGGAGCTGATGTCACCGAGAGACTAGCACCAAAGAACCAGCCGAATTCAGAGGAGTCCCTGACCAGTCCTCCTGGCTTTACGTCCTGGGTGGCCACATGAGTGTCACCAGCCTGTGGTTTCTCCAGAGCTGACCGATTTCAAGGGAGGAAGTACTTTGACTGGCGCTCCTCACGTCTCCTGGGCTTCTGAAGGGGTGGTAGAGGGAGTCTCCAGCAGGTGTGGGATGTGCTGACCCCACCGAAGGGCCCAGCCCATCTTCCCCACGCCATCCCTACTGCGGGTTTTGCTCCTGGGCCACTGAATTCCCACTCCCAGGTCAGTTTGATCCAGATAGGCTCTATTCTGCCAAAACAAAGGAGACACCCAAGCAAAAGGACACTTTCCAGAAGTGGCCCCTTCCTGTGGAGGCCTGTGCCAAGCTCTGGGACACAGGGACGAAAGGCCGGGCTCTGCCCTCAGAGGGCCGTGGCTGAGCAGGCAGTGGAGCGGATTCGAGAGCAGTGTCTCCTTAAGGAGCTGTGAAAGCTGACATGTTGGGGACAGGGACGGGGTGGGTGTCCTTGTCCCACTGCTGCTGCTGCCTCTTTCTGTCTCGGAGCTGCTGAGGCTGGTCTTCCAGGCCCTAAGGAGGGCGCTTCCTGGCTCCAGGCACTGGGGTTGACGCACTGGCAGCGTGAGGAGGATGCCACCGGAAAGGGCTGGTCTCAGAGGAAGGCCTGGGGTTCCTGGGGAGAAACAATCTCACTTCCTCATTTCTCCAGTGAAATGCTCCCCGACCTTCCTTAGAGGTCATGAGAGCCTGACCAGGCCTGACCCACAGAAGTCTGAGAGGCACCCCTCAGTCAGGGGATTGGAGCTGAGGTGGTCTGCAAGAATGCAGTCGCCCCCCCCCCACGCCCTAATCCCCAGGGCCTGGGAGGAGGGTGGGGCTGGTACCGACTTGGACGGTGGTCTCAGAGCCCCTCAGAAGCCAGGATGCCTGAGGTTTGAATTATGGCCTGGCCTGGCTGGGTGAGGGGCTGAGCCCAGAGCCCTGGGCCTCACTCTCCTATGCAGTAGCGAAGCATGAGCAAAGGGCCCACTTCTTGCTCACCGCCTTGACCTGCTCTCCTGGGCTGAAAATGTGTCCATACAGGGGATTTTGTGTTTCCTTGTAAAGCCTTAGCACAAGCCTCTGGGTGAAATAAGGCACAGCCTCCCATCCCCCGACTTTGGGTCTTACTACAAGGCTGCTTCTGTCTCCCCCGCTGGTTTCGCCTTTGGAACCCAGCTTGACTTGAAATGAGCATGGAGAGCAGTTTCAGCGAGGCTGTCGGCTCCTGGGGGCCTGTGTGCCCGCCCATGCCAGGCCTGAGTCAGCCCACACTTCCTTACAGCCTCTAATCCAGCCCCTCCGCCCTGGAGAGGTGGGAATTTTCCTGGAGGTCAGGAAGAGGGGGCACTTCACACATCAGTAACTTGGCAACACACCAGACTCCCTGCCCCGTGGACATCCCAGCCCTCGCTTGCATCCCTGTGCCCTGGACTGGCTGCCAGCTCCCTCTTCCCTGTCTGCTCCTGATTCAGACTCTAAAACCCCTCGTCTCCAAGGCAATGGGGCCTTCCCCACAGCTTCCCCTGAGCCTCCTCGGGGTTTCCCTTCAGCTCGTTGACTGCAGCAAGCTGTGCCACCGGTTCCCATGTGGCAGCTGTCCTGGGCATTTTTCTCAGACCTGCCCAGGGGATGCTGTCTGCCCCTTCCCACCACTTCTTCTTCTTCTTTTTTTTAAAAAGGGAAGGTGCAGGCAGGAATGAAGTCGAGCAGGCAAGCAGGCAGGAAGAGAGAGGAGGCAGGAGCATCTTTATTTTTATTGAGCTGTGCATCTTGGTTATTCTCCCTGGCCTGGGATGTGAACCTGGGTCCTCAGGATGTACATGGCCTGTGATTCAGGAGGAGGCACTTGACCAAACCATGACTCCCCCAGGGTGTGCTCATCTCCCAATTTCTGAAGAAGACAAGAGTTTGCAGAAGAGTGGCCTGATAGCAGGGGCAAAGCCCTATTAGGTGGGCAGCCTGCCTGGGGAAGTCCTGCAGTTCAGGGCTGGGGTCTTCCTACTCTGGGGACCCGAGAACCTACTCTTGTGCCTCCAGATCCCAGCATTCTTTCCTCTGTCGAAACAAAGAGCCCTTTTGGTCTTTTTAACTCCCTCAGAACATTCGTGCCAAATATCCTGGGTAATAGAAATAGCAAAGAGAAATCAGCAAAGACTCTGGGAGAACTGAGCGCAAATGACTATTCTGAGCATCTCATCTCAGTGGGTGGGGAAGGGATGTGCCCCTCTGATTTCATTGACTCTGCAGTGAAGTCCTCAAAGGCAGAGACTCGGATGCCATGTCTTCCTGTCCAGAAATGTTTGCTGGTTGACTCAGGCTGCCCTTGAGCGATTCCACCTCATCCTGGTTCCTCTCCCTTCTCTTCAAAGGGGCTAAGCTTCTCTGCCCTTTCCCACTCCCTCAGGTGATGGAAGTGACCTGAGAGACTTACAGTCCCTGGGACCCTATTCTTTTAAGTGCAGGCAGGCCAGTTTGCCCATCAACGAGGCTGCCTGCCAGAGATCCGCAGAAGAAAATGAGGGTGGGCTTTCTGAGTAGGGGAGAGACACGTGTGTGAGCACACATCCATGTGTGCACGTGTGTGTGCATGTGTGTGCGCTCATGGTGGCTAGTGGATGATTTTGGGTTCCTTTTCATGTTTCCCTGCATTCCTACCATAAGCAAGCATTTTATTTATAGTCTCAAGTGGGAAATTAGAAATTAAAAAAGTTCGATGTTTGTTGAACAGTTTGTTGAGTAGTGGCTGTTAAAACTTCTTTTGAACAATCTTTTCTCTTCCTGAAGGGGATTTTATTTTACTCTTTTTTTTTTTTTCCTTCCTCTGGTCCTTGGTTCCATACCCAAGTCCTTGGACTCTATATGACTGTTACCTCAGCCACTGAACTGTCAGTTGAGATGACTTTTTTTTAAATTAATAAATTTAAAATTTGTTTACACTGTCATATTTCTTTTAGCATACTGAAACATACCTCGGGCTGTTGTATTTCATACCACACTCACCTCCAGAGTTCAGTGACCTATATCATCACCTTGTTCCCACCTTCCTGCCCTTCCTGTCAATTTTGTTGAGTTTGTCTGTGTATTTGTTTTTTGTGTTTATATTCCGTGTATAAGTGAAACCATCCTGTACTTCTCTTTTTCTTTCTGGCTTATTTTGTTTACCATGATCTAGTTCCATCTAGTGTGTTGCAAAGGGCACAGTTTTGCCCTTTTATATAGCTGCATAGTATTTCGCTGAGTCTCTAGACCACAGCGTCTTCATCCAGTCATCTGCTGATGGGCATTTAGGTTGTGCCCATGTCTTCGCTGTTGTGACCTGTGCTGCTATGAATGTAGGAGCGCAGATGTTTTTTTTTTTCCGATTATGGATTTTGTGTTATTTTTCCTTTTTCTTTTTCAAAGGAAAGGTGCAGGCAGGAATTTCAGGCAAGTAGACAGGCAGGAAGAGAGGAAGAAGTATTTTATTTTTTATTTAGTTGTTCACACTGGTTGTTTACCCCTGAACCCAGGACTCGAACCCAGGAGCATGTGACCTGAGCTCCTTTGGAGGTGATGACCCAACTGCTAGTCTGCCAGGGTGCTCCAGTTTTTGTGTTTTCTAGATATATACCTATGAGCAGGATCAAATAGTAGATCTATCTTCATTTTTTTGAGGAATCTTCATACTGTTTTCCAAAGAGGTTGTACTAATTTACTTTCCCACCAACTGTGTACAGAGGGATCCTTTTTTCCCCCATAAACTTCTCCAAAACTTGCTTTTTAGTCTTTTTGATGTGAACCATTCAGTTGGGACAACTTTTCCTTTCTTTCTTTCTGAATAGGAAAGGTGCAGGCAGGAATGAAGGCTAGTAGGCAGTCAGGAAGAGAGAGGAGAAGAAAACATTTTATTTATTTTACTTAGTTGATCTCTGTTGCTCCTGCCAGTCGGGACACAACCCAGGCTCCTTGGGTGTGATGTACATGGAATGCACCCAACCCTACTCTATTGGGACAACTTTTAAAGGGTGAATACAGAAGCCTCAGAGCCAGCGTTCAGCAGACATCCATCCTGATGGTTAGTGACCTAGTTTGACTAACCAGTGCCCCTGCCACACCCACTGATAATTGTTTGAATATCTCCTCTGCCCAGAAGTCATAACCTTTTCTTTGTAAGGAAGAGGCTACTCTGGGCCAATTTCCTTCCCTCTGTTGACCTCTCTCTTGGCTTCTCTAAAGATATCTACAGGAGGGGATTCTATCATCTCCCTCCTGGTGACCTGTTTCAACCTCTGGCCCTTACAGTAAGTCATCTCAGGCTCCAGGCTGGTGTCTACACTCTAGATGGAAGAGCCTCAGCTGCAGCTGAGTGTTTAAAAAGTGTGCCCCGCTGGTCTACCAGATAAGTCTGTGCCTCTGTCTGGCACAGTCCACAAACGTCCCAAGGACCTGGGCAGGAAGAAAGGTGGGCAGGAGGCAACCAAGATGAACAACTAAATAAAACGAGTAAAATGTTTCTATCTCCTCTTTTTCTGCCTCTGCTCACCTTCATTCCTGTCTGCACCTTTCCTTTAAAAATAAATAAACAAAATTCCAAGGCCTGAGTCACATCCCACCTGGTAAAATAAGAACCTCTGGGGGGAGCCCATGGCAGGGATAATTTCTTTCTTTCTTTTTTTTCAATGGTGAAAAAAAGTTGTACTTAGAATTAGCCAGCTGGACTCAGCTTCGACGACCCCAGTTTTGGTGGCAGCATCCAGCACTCCTATGGGAGCCAGTGGAGCAGATGCCTTCTTTTCACCATCAGGTCTGATTAGAGTGTTGACGCTGGTCACACTGATGTCATAGCCTGTTTGACCTGGAGCTCGTGGGCCTTGACATTCATCATGAACACAGTGTGCTGTCTTCTGTCTTCTTCATGGCTGACTCGCTGGTTAGGCGGAACTTGATGGCACAGTGGTCAAGCTTGTTTCTCCTGGGGGCGCTCTTCCTAGGATATTCAGGCCGCCTTCTGAGCCGCAGTGCCTAGGGCCGTTGGAAGGTGGGTGATGTGTTGATTTTCTTTCTTTTGTGACCATGAGTGTCTTTCAGCTCTGCTTTCTCGGCCTTCAAAGCCTCTGCTTTGACTTTGCTTTGTGAGGGGCGGGGCCTCCTTCTTTGTTTTTGGCGCCATCTTTGTGAAGAGGGCAGGGGTGATTTCTCAGGATGCCCGATGTCTCTGATGTGCTACAGCAGAGCGGTGGAGGATTCTGGAGGCAGCTGGAGGCAGCTGGGCAGATGCAGAAAGGCCCCATAGTGACGTGGGCCTGTGTGGAGAGGCCTGTAGGTGCCCTGGAAGGGACACAAAATGAGTGCACATGTAACTGCTTGCCCTTGGAGGCCTCAGGTTGATTTGGAACATGGGTTAGAAGACGAGAATCTATGCAGAGATGGTGGGAACACTCAATGTGCTCGCCACCGTGTCTAGCCCATGCCGTCTCAGACATGGGTGTGAAAGTGCTGAGAAAGGAGGTGACTTAAGTGGTGTGAGAATAATTAGGTTTAACTTTCTAGAAGACATTCGGAGGTAGTTTTGGGGGGCACTTTCCTCACACTGCTGCATGGGGCTCTCTGGTCGTTTTGAAGGATTTTCTCTGGGCCTTCTTGTCTGATGAACCAGCCTCTGTAACTCGGCTGGTTGGGTGTGGCTGGCCACTCTTGAGTCCCTGCGCTCGCTCTGCAGGACACCCCGGCAGGCCTCGCTCCACAGATAAGCACAGTGCTTGTTAGCACAGCTGTTCCCTGCTGCACCCAGTGTTGTTTTCAGCCGACGGAAAGTTGGGTGCGGAAGTGTGACTGCATCCACCCAACTTCAGAGTTGGGCTTGGTTCCAAATAAAAGGAAATTCAGTCAGTTTTCCCAGACACAGGGACAAAAATAGAGCTGACAGGAACCTCAGAGGGTCTGCTGGAGTACCAGGGTCACACCTAGAGAAATCAATTAGATCTTTGGCGTGGATGCCTTCAAATGTCCTGTTCAAACGTGACCTTTCAGCATCAGCCACCAGCTTTGGAATCTGTCCGTTACAGGCTCTTCAGACACCGTGCTCTGCCGATGATGTGGTCTCACAAGAAGCTCGTTTCATTCCTGGTGACCATCTGAGAGACTTCTGTGCATTTACTCAACCTCTGTAGCCAAAAATCTGGAGCAGTGTTAGCATGACAGTCTGGGTGTGCCCTGGGGGAGTAGCAGTTTGGTCAGCTGCCTTCGGCTGAAAGTGCAGTCCACATACAGCACGAGGACCCAGGTTCGCATCCTGGGCCAGGGGCATCCACCAAGATAAACCATTAAAAAGAATAAAGTGCTTTCTCCTCTCTTCCTACCTGTTTGCCTCTGCCTGCTCACCTTCATTCCTGCCTGTGCTTCCCTTTTAAAAAGAAAAAAGATTCTAGGGGTGAGGAAGTTCAAATAAACTGCACAGTTAAGGAAAGGAACCGAATGGCCGAAATCATAGCTAGACTCTGGCCTCCGGCACACTTCACGACGCTCAGACGTAGCCTTGGGACCTCTCTGAGGAGGGGGCTGTGTTGTGTGTAAGTGTATGCTGCAGACTGGGGTCTTCCCAAGGGACAGGTCCTGCCTCAACCTCCCCCACAGGACTGTGCCAAAACACACTGACATCACACATGTCCGTCCTCACATTCTGAAGAGCCTTCTTCTCTTTCCAGTCCTTTCAAGAATTCCCAGGTACTTTATACACAATGCTGTGCGTGTGTGGCTCCTGGTCGCTGAGCACTCCTAGGTGGGAAGCACTTGAGCATTTGGTGACTGCAGAACCAATCCTGAAATCCGAATCCCCTGTCCACCCTCCTTCACACCACGGGCGACCAGGTGGCCCTTCCAGAGACGCGGGATTCCAGGATCCAGAGGTTATCCAAACCAGCAGGTGATCCTTCGGCTTGGAAAGGACAGCATGAGGGCCCATGTGTGGTCAGTGCGCCCATGCTGTGTGCGGCCCAGATGCAGCAGACTGGTCCTTGTGGGCCACAGAGCCAGTCTTGATCCCCAGGCTTCCTGCGGCTGGGCTGATGGTGAAGGGAAACGAGGTAAGGAGGTGGAACTGAATGTATTTCCCTTGACATTAAGAAATACAGTATAGAAGGGACTGCAACCAATATCTGACCTCTCTGAACTTTCGTTTCCTCATCTATAAAGTGAGAACAGCAAAAGTACCTCTTCACAGGGTGTCGTGAATGGTAAGGTGATCTTTAAAAAGCTGTCCAGAGGCAATGCCCAGGGGAAAAGTCAATAAAGCTGAGGGGCCTGTGCTTTCCCTACAGGGCTTCCTCTCCAGAGCCAGCCTTCCTTCTCCTGTTCCCTGGCCCACTGCCTCAAAGTGCTTGAGAGTGGCTGTGGGGTGGCTGCATCTCTTTGAGACAAAGGTGCCCACTTGGGAAATGACTTATTCCTGAGACATACTGTGAGTCAACAGCTGGGGGGTCCTGGAGCCTGGGTCTCCCTGAGGGTGGGTCTCACTGGTGCCAGAGTTTCTGTCTTCCCCTGACTGCCTGGGGCCCTGCCTCACTGCAGCCTTGTAGCTACAGGCCCTGCCGGAAACCCTGCCCCATTGTCTTAGGCAGCCAGGCCCGGGAGTCCAGCTGAGCTGGGCTGAGATAACTCCAGGAGATGCCTATCAGGTTCAGGGAAAGGGTGGAGGGTCTGAGCAAAGCCCCTCT
Organism: Solenodon paradoxus; assembly: GCA_004363575.1. NCBI lineage: Eukaryota > Metazoa > Chordata > Mammalia > Eulipotyphla > Solenodontidae > Solenodon > Solenodon paradoxus. The sequence continues at coordinate 47,139 of RJWH01000687.1, read as the reverse complement.
CTGCCCTGGGATATCTGGCAGACAATACTTAGAAAGGAGACCATTTAACCTCACAGCCTGCCCTCTGTGACTTTTCCCCTTCCTCCCGCTCCTGGTGCTCTGCCCCCTCATCTCCTCCAAAGGCTTTGAAGAGTTGTTGGAAGCTGGGTTATGAGGCTGGACAAGCCTCATTAACTCCTTTAGTCCTGTGGATAATGTGGGTAGGGATGACAGCAAAGTGGGCTTCCCCAGGCGGGCTGACACCCTGACACAGGCGCCAGGAGGGGGCGCTTTGACAGCAATGCTCAGAGGCTCTGGTGTGACCTGGGGAACAGCTTCTTTGTGGCTAAGCGTAGAGTCAAACAGAGCTGAGCTGAAGTCAGGACTTCAAGTTCCTGCTCTGAACCCTATTTTTTTCATCTGTGAGATGGGGGTGAAAAAGGCCAAATGCCTAGAGGTAGCAGAAGAAATAAAGGATCTGATACAGGAAGAGAACCTGGCAGGGGGCTGGCACAAAGACTGGAGTGGGATGCTCATTCTTGCCTTGTCACGTGTCCCTCCACCCCGACAAGGTGAGTAGGAACCTCTGCCCAGACTCAGCTGGAAAGGGCAGCTCCGATTCGAATGGTAAGTCAGGCAGACATCTTGGCACGGAGGGACCAGCGCTTCTTCCTCCCAGGAAACATCTATTGAAAACTGACTAGGTACCAGGCACTCTTCAAGCAGCTTGGGAGAGAACAGCAAGACAGCCCCTGTCCCCTGGGTGTGTGAATGAGTCAGACTGGAGGGCCGAGACTGCGCGGGTCAGGAACAGCTAACCAACCAGCAAAATGCAAGAAGATAAGCTAGCTTTGGGAGCTTTGAGGAAAATGAAACTAGGACAAAGAGTTAGAAGGTGACAGACCCCCTGGGTGCTATTTCAGATAGGGCAGTGGGAAGGTCTTTCTCAGGAGACCATCTTTGAACAGTTACAGAATGGAGTGAAGGAGTGAGCAGTGAGAACATGGGTCCAGAGAACTTTCCAGCCACTGAGAAAAGCAAGCGTGGAAGCCCTGAGGAAGGGACTCATCTTGGCACGTTCTAGAAAGATTAAGAAGACCGGAGCAGATGGGAAGGGTGCAGGGAGAGCTGGGGAGCTGAGGAGCCTCTCTCTGCCCTGGGCTGTGCCTCCACAGCTGTGACCTCCTTCCCTCGCAGGTGACCTGTTGGCTGCATGTGTGTGGAGGGGGCATCAGGTGAAAGTAGAAAGCTGACCATGGTGGACTGGGTATTTTTTAAAAATTAGTTAGGGTGATGGCAGGCAGCTGTCGCTGGCTGCTTTTTATTTATTTGTTTAGTCCCTGGTTTCTGATGAAAATTTCTGATGCTATTTGCTGATGCCAGAGGCAATCTTGCGTTTGGAAACACAGCGGGGCCCAGCTGCTTCTGGGTCAGCCCCCTTTGAGGACCTGCTCACCAGGACATGAAACAGCAGGCAGCCCAGGCCAAGTGCTGGAGCTCCAGGCTCTGGGTGCTGGCCTCGTGTTCTCTCAAGGCTCTTAATTTGGGCAGAAGAAAGTCATCTCAGTCCCCAAGTCAACCCCCTTGCTTGACTAAACTGACTGAGAATTTCTCCTCCTTAAATCGTGGCTCGTTCAGATCATTTCAATATAACACACCTTGTGGGTGTGGTGAGCTGGCTGAGAGCTGTGCATGGGGGCTTCCATCTTCTATGTTATCACACTATACGAGCCCGAAAGGTGTTCTCTGCCCCCACGGAGCACGCACCTTGTCCAGCCACTGAACTGATTGTCGACATGCCCCAGGGGGAGTGGGCACTTTATGACTCGATACGCCAAGCACCAAGGCAAAAAGTGCATCCAGAAATTCGACTTTCCCCACTAGGTTTCTCCCCAAGCTAAGTTCACTGTTGCCGCTCATCCAGGAAAACTCACTTCCAAGGTCTGCTTTCACCTCCGAATAACTGGCACTAGGGCTGGTTTGCCAGCCTTTGCTCTCCAAGGATCCCTTGTAGCACACAGAGATAGTGTCCCCAAGAAATCAGAATAGGCCCCCCAAGACTTGTCCCTTTGGCATGTGGACCATTTCCAACTAAGGTAACTGAAGCCCTACAGGCTTAAAAGAGACTTTGAGCTTACCCTTAACTACCTCGGAGAGTGAATACTGGGAGTCTGTTACCCAGAATTAGGGTTGTCTCTGAAAGCAAGCTTTCTCTCGAAGAAACCTGTATGGCAGGGCAGACATGTAATTAGAGAGCCCCTGATCCTCCCATCATGTGACCCCCTCCTCTGTCCTTGAAGGCCCAGGCCACTGTCCCATTCCTTACTGCAGGATAGATACTCTTGTCTTTGTGATATTTACTGTAGAATTAACACCCATGTGGATTCTCCATGTCTGTGTAATTAAATGTAGTCTCATTTTCTATTACTCTGTCTGGGGTTCATGTGATTACTCATCCTGCCCAGGAAGGAAGAACCAGAGGTGCCGGGGGATGTTCTGTCCGCCCCTCTGTCCTTCTTGCTTGGGTCTCAAGGTCTCTGGGAGTTTCACTGGGATATAGGGGAGCTAGATTTGGGTGGCAAGCATGATTTAGTCTGCACGGATGCTGATTTATCATGCTGTGTGCTTGAATAGACTGTTACAGACCAGTGCTACTTCAGTAAAAACTTAGAAGAAAAGAAAAAAGGCATGTCCTGGAGGAGGAGCAGTTGGGTGCAGTCCACACACCTCTCAAGGACCTGGGTTCCTGTTCTGGGGACAGGAAAACAACCAACTAAATACAACTGAAATAAATAAAAGGGCTTCTTCCTCCTCTCTCTTCCTGCCGGCCTCTGCTCACCTCACTCCTGCCTGCACCTTTCCTTTCAAACAAAGGAACTTCGCTTTACAGTGTTTGCCTTCCTGTGCCCTCTGGGAAACTGTGGCCTACTCCTCCTTCCTCTGAGTGTCCCTCTTCCTGCCTGTCCCAGCTCCAGTTCTGCTCCGGGGTCTCCTTGTAAAGCCCCTTGGTCGTTGGAGACTGTCAGTCACTGATAGTCACACCATTTTCTGGGGACAACCCCATGCTTCTCAGACCCCAGCCTCCTGTGGCTGGCAGACACCCCCTCTGTTGGGCACCCCGCTCCCCGCTTTGAGCTCTGCTGAAGGGAAGCGGCGCACCTTCCCACTAGCTGCTGGGTCAAGGACAGAGACAGGGGCTGTGGACCTCCCCACAGGATTCAGAAAGGTTCCCTGCCTGGTGGCGGGCGGAGGCCTGGTGCTAAAGCCCAGGCCAGGCAGATGTGGGGGCAGACCCAGGACTTCTGCAATGGGGGGCGGGGGAGGTAGGCAGGGACCTAAAATAGAGCCTGGCTGCATGCGGGGCATCTGTGGGAAGGGTGGTAGCATGGAGCAGGGAGGAACGCAATTTCCCTGATCTCATCTAGTGTCTGTTTTCCTTCACCTCCCCTGCTGCAGACCGCCCAGCTGCTGTTTGCTTTACCAAAGCTCATCCCCACCAGACCAGGCTGCACCTTTCCCTCCATTTGCTCAACCCGACACCCCCACCCTCCCAGGGAAGCAGGCGGGGTAGGGGCGGCCACTCAGAGCAGGGGCTCCCCAGGACACCCTCACAGGAGGAGGGTGTGTGGAAGCGGGTGGGTCCCAAACTTCCCTTTCGGATTCTTTCCTTGAACTGGACAGTGACTCACCCAGAACAGTTATGTGATCACAGGAGTATGCACGGGATGGACAGCCAGGCCTCAGGGTCGTGGGGTGTGGGGTGCCCTGGGACCATCAGGAGAGACACTTTGAGTGTTGACACGTGGCTGAGTCCCACCATGAGGTGCAGAGCAGAGATGGGGAAATGAAAGACAGAAACAGAATGGGTGAAGGAAGGCTGCAAATCCACCCAAATGAGGGATCCAGGAAAAGTGCTTGCAAGGCAGGAAGAAGGCAACTTCTCAGGGTGCAGCCAACTCCCCTGTGTGCGGAAGGAAAGCAGAGGGGAGGCAGAGAGAGGTTCTAAAGGGGGGTATCCACACTGCTCACCCTCTCGGGGCACTGCCAAAAATCGTGGCCCACCCATTGAGCTAGGGGCTCAGTTCACCAACCATAGAGCCCTGCCAGTAAGCTCCCGGGGCCAGACCTCTTCCTGCCTTCCTCCAACGCTGCCTGGGCTATGAGGAACCTGAACTTGGAAAGCTCAGAGGGGAAGAAGTTTCTAGGTGGGAGAACACTGAGGTCACAAAAGGGACAGCAGTCAGGGGCCACAGCCCATCTGATCGCCAATCCTTGGAATATCCTCTTTCTCCTTGTCTTCATGTTCGCCTGTCTGCCTTGTGTGCTCTTCCGGTCCCCTCTCCTGGGGAGGCCCTTCTCCCTCCTCCTTCAGTTGGACATGGACACCGGCAGGAGCCTGGTCTTCCCTCTGGGTTCATTTTGGTCCCCTTCGGCTGGTCTTGTAGACTCAAAGCACAGACTGGGGAGAGCAGATGAACCAGCCGAGACCACAGCTTCTGCCCTTGAAGCGTGTGGGCCCCATGCCCATGCCTGGCATAGTTAGCATTTGCTGGGTTCTAGGCTAAATAATGAGGTACAACTGTGAGGGGGATGTGGTATTTGCCCTCAGCTCTTATTTAGTAGGAGAGATGGGCAATTAGAGAAAAAACTCGACTGTTAAGACAATGGGTGAATGTTTCAATGGTGATATAAGCAAAATGTAATGGGCAGGAATTGGCTCACTCCCCTCTCTTCCTCTCTCCCTCCCTCCCTTTCTGCCTTCCTTCTTTCCTTCCTTTTTTCCTTTCTTCCTCCCTCCCTCCTTCCCTTCCTCCCTCCCTTCCTTCCTTCCTTCCTTCCTTCCTTCCTCCTCCCTCCTCCTTCCTCCCTCCCTCCCTTCTACCCTCTCTCTTTCCTTGTCTCCAGTCTTGGAAATGCCCGTTGAGCACAGAGCCTTAATTTCCATCTGCTTACTAGATGCTTCCTCCTGGGTGTCCTACAGACGTTCTCACTCAACTTGTCCCACATGTCATCCTTTCTTCTCTACTCCTACTTTACTGGATCCCCCATCTCAGTGAAAGCATCACTGTGCAGGCCCACCCAAGCCCTCCAGTGCCATTTTCACCTCCTTCCTCTTCCGGACACATGAGGACCCACCTTCCAACCCATGCTGTCTGCCCCCTCACCTGTCCATGTGACCATCACTGACTGGGCTGTTCCAGACCACTGCAGGGGTCTCCAGCCCTGTGCCCCCACATCTCCCTTTTAATGTACATCCTTCTTTAATTCTATAATTGCTAGGAATATTTCTAAAACACAAATCAGATTCTTTATCTGACAGCATACATTTTGGAATCATTATGTACCAGGCACCAAACTAAGTGCTTTATAAATATTAACTCAGTTAATCTTTCTAACAATCCTATGAGATCTGTGCGATTATGATTACATCTCATTGACTCGATGTCATCTGTTGTAAGAGGCAACTTATTTTGTAGCAGAAAGAAAAATAATGACAAAGTTTTCTTGTCGCTTTGTTTTTCTATTATAGTTAATGAAAGAGTTCTGTCAGACTTGTTTAGACATGGATTTTCAAAATCATTTATATTTTTTCATTTATCTGTATTGTACATACTTAAGAACTTAATAAATGACAAAAATCACCTGGGTATTCTTATAATATCGCCCTCTTTAGCACTTCATCTTCTGAATCGTTTTTCATTTTGTGTTTTTCTCCTTCCCCTGGCTCTGGGCCATGAACCTGTGTCCTTGGGCTTTATAAGGACTCTATTTGCTGAGCCACAGGGGTGCGCCTGAATTGTTGTTGAACTCTGAATTGTTAGTAATTCTCTCCCACATGGTATTCCCTCCATGTAAAGTGATGAGCTATTTCTTAAAGGCATAGATTTTCTTCTAAATGACAGACATGAATTCTGCAATGAATGCTGTGTGTGCACAGCTGATGACAATCGTGCATTATTATTATACTAGCCATTATTTCAGAAGCGTTCATATGTGTGGGGGAAAAGTACATCTTATAATTGATGAAACCCATTATCCCATTTTACAGATGAGAAGACTGAGAGGCAGGGAGGTCACACATCCCAAGGTCACACAGCAAGTAAGTGACAGGCGGGACTCAAACCCAAGCTGTCAGCCTCTGGGGTCTGGGCTTCACTAAAATCACCAAGGACAGATGAAATCTAAACTCTCATCAAAGCACCCAAGGCTGGCGTGGCCCCGGCCTGATTTCTCATCCAGCCTCATCTGTTTGTTAATAGTTCCTGTGCGGGCCACCCTGACCAGCTCCCAGCCAGCGGTGGGCCCAGGTGGGTCATACCCTGGGCTGGCACCCATGTGCCCTGATATAAAGAGCTGTGACACCACTCAGGGTGGGGCTCGCCTCCAGTGCTCTCTCTGGGACGCGCTCCGGCTCTTGGGACCGCTCTCACAGAATTTCGTTCATTAGAGCCCCAGTGGCAGCCTGCGGAATGTCTCCGAAAGTCTGGGGACCCCTGCAGTAGGGGATCGGTTTTCAGTGCCTCTGTCCTAGCAGAGTATTCCATCTGTGGACTTGACTGCACTGACTTCCTTCCCTTCCTTGAACTTGGCTGACAGGAAACCTGAGGGTTGGAGAAGCACCTGAGAGATCTGGAATGTTCTCTACTTGCCACTTGACTGTTGACCAGTAGGGGACTCACTGTTCCTATAAATAAAATGGTGTCTGTGGGGTGTGTTTCTAGCATCATCCTGAGCTGCAGGAAAACACCCGATGTGGCATGTTCCAACCTGAGAACACTGTGCTCCGAGCCACTTTACGCAGGGGTCACAACACTGGCACTGCTGGAGAGGCCATGGCTATACATGTGTGCATGCGTGTGTGCATGTGTGTGCGCGTTCGTGTACACAGGAAGGCAGGAGTGTCAGCGGACAGCCCTCCTTTTCTGCTCCCAATCTCCTTTCCTGGGGCTGAGGGAGTTTGCAAGGCTCCAGGGCCCTGTCTTCCAGTTTCTGGCCTGGGGCAGCAGATGCGCAGGCCAGTGGGCTGTGGCAGCCTCCTCCATGGCAGGGGCGAGTCAGATGCTTGTGTGGGAGACCAGGAGGAGGAGGAGGAATGTTCCAGGCCTGCTCAGTTACTAAAGATAATGAGGCACAGGGAAAAGAGAGACCGAAAAACAGCACAATTAAAAGCTACCGCCCTCTGTGCCTTGACCGTCAGGCCCAGGCAAAGACGTTTGGCAGACAGCTGTTTGGAAGAAGGGGTTTCTGGACACATTGAGTAGGAGGGGCTCTGGGCGTTCACAAGGGCATAGGAAATGTCACGGCGGCGTCTGTCTGTGACCCACTGGGCTGCGTGTCTTCGCTAAGAAGCACCCTGGATTTGTGGGTGATCAACCTCCACATTTGTTTTGCTTTTAAGATCTCACTGTGGACAGGCGATGATTTCTTTTTTCTTTTAAAGGAAAGGTACAGGCAGGAATGAAGGAGAGTAAGCAGGCAGGCAGAGAGAGGAGGAAGAGAGGAAGAAGCATTTTATTTTATTTTTATTTAGTTGTCGATGTTGACTTTTTTCCCCCCCAAACTGGGACTGGCACCCAGGGGTACATGGCCTGGATCCTTTGGCAGGTGGTGAATGACTTAACCACTGCTCCATCAGGGCGTGCCTCTTTCTTTATTCTTAACTGACTTCTTTCTCAGCTTTACTGGTGCCCTGGAATTTGGAGAAGCGGCCAGCTAGATCATTGGTCACAGTTATCCTGGTTTGCACAAGTTAGGTAATTAAAAATAAATAAGCAAACAAACACATTATATTTACATACGTGTATGCACATTTTAAATGAAGGAGTGCCACATCTGTGTCTTAAATTCAGATATTTTACAATGTATCAAGTTGCTTCTCTTCACCAGGCTTTAAGAGTCTTCATGATGCAGGTGTACTCTGGTGGAGTAGTGGTTGGGTCTGCTGCCTCTGGCCTAAGTGAGGTTCATATACATTCCAAGGATAGGGCTCCTGTCCTGGGGCTGGGCTTTCTCCTCCTCTCTCTTCCTGCCCGCCTACCTACTTGCCTTCATTCCTGTCTGCACCTTTCCTTAAAAAAAAAAGTCTTCATAATGTGTGTGAGAGAAATATTTTTTAGTCTTTCTTGAGGAGAGGGTTTGAGCAGACACGGAATTGGAAAAGTCATTCTTTAGGTACGAAGTCTTTGAGAAGAGCTAAATTATTATGAATCACCAGCGAACAGGCGGAATGAAACCGTTTTCTACCAATGGCACACCTTCACACATGGCAGACACTGTCAGGCCACACCTGAGACACAGTGGTTACCGTCGGGTCACACCTGACTCAACAGACACCCTCGGGGACACAGGTGCGCATGGTAGATCCCTGTGTGAGGGAGAGGGGAGGGAGCGCACCCTCATTTTCCCTCCCACTATCCCTGATGCGGTCATCTGATGTTTGCCTCCGTTCTTGAACTTGGAAAAGAAATCCAGGCACAAGCCTGAGCCTCCTTCCCCTGTGTTTGACAAAAAGACAGGACAGCAACCCAGGACATGTTCAAGACCAAGGACATCTTTAAGGCAAAAGAGCCTTTGGGCCTCCCTTTCACCAAAGTGACTTTTCACAGAAGAGCACCCAGGGCGAAGGCCAGGTGTGCTTGAGGAGTGGCGGGTGTGGGCTTGTCAGTGTTTTCCTGGGACGTCCTGGGGCATCAGGGGAATGGTGTCACTGGAAGGAAGGGGTACTCGGAAGACCTATGAGGTTCTTCTACCATCAAGGACTCTCTCATTGTGCCTTTTCATATGGAAAGTTTAGGGCAGTTTGGGGTTGGCCTCTTTCTCTCCTTAAGGCAGAGTTGACATGGCTGTAGGGTAGGAGGCTATAGGAAATGATGACACTTTCCATGCAGGGCGCCAAATGCCAATGCTGTCATCACAGTTCACCAGAATGAGGAAAGTGACTACAGCCTCTGTGCTGTCCAGTGTCACCTGGAGCTACCAGAAGGGCAGACAGGGATTGCTAAGGAGTATGTGGGAATAGGGCTCCCCTGCTCAGGGCGTGGGTTCCGAGGTACTGGAGGATGGGCACGTAGCAGCTGGAGGGGCAGCTGGACCCAGGAGCAGGTGGGGTGGGGGCTGCTGGATGGAAGTGAGAAAGTGAGCTGAGGGGAGGAGCAGTTGTTGCTCCGGAAGGCCGGTTCTGGGGCCTCATTTAGGGGCTCCAGAAAGGTTATCTCCAAACTCAAGTTGAAGGATTGACCTTGATGGCAAATGACTTTGTTTCTATGTAAACTCAGGAGGCTGGTGTGGGGTGAGGGAGGGCTCATCAGTGAGGTTCAGAGAAGGAATGAAACCTCAAGGCTGGGCCGGCTGGTGGGGGCCCACAGGTTAGAGGGGAGCTGGCAGAGGTGCTCCTGGATACTTTAATGTGAGCCTTGCAGGTGAGCTGCCTCAGCCTAACAGAGGGCCAGTCGAGCGTCTCTGTTTAGAGGATTAGGCCCTTTCGTGGCTGAGCATTTCTGTGCTGGGGGAAACCTGGAGACAACAACTCCGTCTCCTCATTTAAAGTTGGGAACCTGAGACCCAGAGACGGTCTCAGCCTAAATCCCACAACTGCTGATACTCCTACACGTCTCTTTCCATTAAACTATGGTATTTATTTGGTAAGTCACCATTGATTCTAAGCTGCAGCCCTATTTCTCAAGAGGTTTTCATGAAAAAGTCAAATGTCATAAATAATAAGATTTATCTACAAAACCACCTTCACATGTAAGCTGCACCTGATTTGGGAGGTGGGTGGCATTAAAATGATCACACACAAACAAAACAGTGCAGCTTAGAATCAAATAAACACGGTATTTGGTCTGGAAGGGATCAGCATCTTCTCACAGCAGACAATGACCCTCTCTGTGCCAAGACTCAGGTCCTCCAAGCAAGAGAAAGACCCACGTTTCTGGACACTCTCAGGGGAATGGACAGGTACCCACCAGGAGGGGAGGGGTGGCAGGTCAGTCCTCTTTCCTGACCTGCCAGGGTTAAGTTAAGGAATGAATGTCTCAGGGTGGCTTTTCCTGCGTAACGGTAGTTGTGAGTGAGGTTCTCTGGAACATTCTTTCTCCTGAGCTTCTAGGCTGAGGCTGACAGGGGCCCCATGCATCTGTTCAAGCCTCGTTTCTGTCATGGACCTATCTGCACAGGCTGGGATGAGACTGGCTTGGTCACATCTTCGAGGACAGAGAACAGAGCAGAGCAGAGGGTTTGTGCCACAGAGAACTGGGAGTCTTACTGCGGGCCTGAGGCTTTGTAGGGACAGCAGTGGGATTGGGGAGAATCGCAGACAAACCTGCTGACCGCAGTCTCTTCGGCATTGGGGGCAGCTCAGTATAAACATACTCGGGAGGCCAGGCGGGCCTCACTCCCCCAGCACTGCTGCCCTTATCGCCCAGAGCTTACCCGAGCTGCTGAGAGCAGGTACCTGGAACCACGGCCCCAGGTCACATTCTTTTCATAAGTGGAATAGCACAATGGCCCTTTTAACTTCTTTATTAATTGACTGTGCTGCAGAGAAAGCCGTCCATCATCCCTTCCATCTCCCCACTCCTTTTTAGGGCCCTGTTTATGGTGCTGATGAGGTTGGGCTGGGGCGGGGGGGTGCTGACACGAAGATGAAGGGCTGAACCCCACCCCCCTCACCAGCTCCCACATCGGGTCTGTGGGGCCAAGCGCCTTGCATACAGGATGCTGCTGTTTAGAGAAACTCCAAGCTGGACTTCAGGGATCCCCGTTCCTGGTACAACCTGGGGAGTGATATCTACTGGTGCTGGAAGGGCCCTGGAGTACCCACGGCCCTGCCCCGACCTCCTGCTCCAGATGCCTACCACCCTGGCAATCGACCCCAGTATTCCACAGCCAGGCCCAGGGTGTCTGTGTATGTTAAGGATGAACACTGTCCATGGAAATGCATCTGCATGGCTGGTACTGGGGCTTGACCTTGACTGGACAGGCCCTTCCAGGCCAGCTCAGGGCATTTGCTGGAAGCAGCTCTAGCTGCGGGTCAGCTCTCTCAGGGGGCGGCACACTGGCCCACAGGCGCCACCGAGGAGGGGAGATGGTGGGGACAGAACCTGGGTGTTGGCTAAGAAAGTCAGCTCTGCCGGCCTGGTCCCCCAGAGACCGGGGCCCACGGCCTAGGCACCAGCACACATCTGTGCGCCATCAGGAGAGTTTATCGGGAAACAATAATTCATATTTATTGAGCAAGATGATGAGACAAATTTGAAACAACTTTGAAATGCTTTGTAGAAATGATCTCTTTGTCAACTTTGAAATGCTTTGTAGAAATGATCTCTTTGTCCCCATAACAATCTTTTGAGAGATTTTTTCTTTTTACTGCTAACATAGTTGAGATGCCGAGAAGCTGCCATACTTACCGAAAGTCTCAAAGCATCTCGTTCAGCCCTTCTTAACAGCGTTCCAGGCTCTTCACCCCTGTCTGCCAGTCTCCTGGGCCTAGAATGAGTCTGGCTCTGATGAGGGCTTGAGCAAACTCACAGAGGCACATGGCTCCTTCAGTTAATTCGGTGGAAACTTTTCTTCACTAGTACATCCTGAGCAAGGCAGAGCGCCAGGCCCAGGAACCCATGTCCCTGTCTTTGGAGATTCCTGCTGCTTGGTGAAAATGCTGGGTAGTACCTCCTTGCTCCCTGTCTTCCTCTTGCCTTTCAGACACAGGCATCAAGGCCTCCCTCCCTCCCTGGTCTCCAGATGGGTTTGATCAATGCCCAGTGCTGGTAGGTCAGAGGTTCATTGGGACTGTAGTCCTTCAGTTCCCTGCTCCTGCCAAGGTCTGACCCCTTCTTCCAGGATCCAGTGGTAGTGTTTCTCCTCAGCCCTGCAGTTCTGGGTGTGAGGGCGAGTGGTTACCAGCCTTGGGAGATAGCTGTGTCTCTTCTGGTGCCTTCTAATCTGTCGCTATCTCTTTGTCAATAGGCTCTTTCTTTTAGAACTCTCCCACAATCACCCTAGCTCTGTGTTTCTGGTGGGGACTCCCACGGATACAAATTGCAGGGCTTAGAGATGGACAGTAACCCAGGCTGAGGCGCAGAGATGTGAGGGCTTTAGGACTTCGGGGCATGAAGTTTCCCGTGATCTGGGGCAGGCAGAGAGGACTTCACGAAGGTCATGGCATCTGGGATCTGGGACCTGGAAGACTGGCAGGAACCGAGATGACTCTGTGAGGCTCCTCGCTCGACGCCCAAAGAACAGAATTGCACTGGGATTCTCGAAGCTTGGGATTCAGTGACAGAGGCCAACCCCTCCCCAGCCTGGGCCCCAGGGGGTCACTTGGGACATTTCCCTCCAGGGAGGCCCTGTGTCCTTTGCAATATCCACAGGCCTTTCTCACAGGTGTCAGGGAGCACAGGTCAGAGTGTGCCTATCATAGCTCCTTTGTAGAGTCCAGGTGTTTTTTTTGAAATTTAATTTTATTGAAGGAACATAGCATCATAGCATTATATAGGTTTAAGCTGTGCATCCTTGTAAGTCACATCTGTATCAGTTACATTGAATTCATCACCATTTTGGTTTTCCCTCATTATAAAATTGACATCTTTTACCCAGTTTGCCTGCCCACCCTCCCCCTTCTCTTCCTGCAGCCACTGGCTTGTTTTTTGTTTTATTTTTTTATTTTTAAAGGAAAGCTACAGGCAGGAATGAAGGTGAGAAGGCAGGCAGGAAGAGAGAGGAGGAAGAAGCATCTTTATTTTCGTCTTTATTAAGTTGTTCACCTCGGTCACAGGACTGGAACCCAGGGGTCGGCCTACATCCTTCGGAGGCAATTGACCTAAACACTGCTCCACCAGGGTGCACCCACTGATTTGTTTTTATTGACTAAAAGTATTTCTGTTTGTTTATAGAGTCCAGGTCTCACACATGTCCTCCTCTAGTGCCTAAAAGTATGCTTTGCACAGAGTAAGATCTTACGAATAAGCGTATCCAGTGACTCATGAATGAATAATGAATGAATGAATCAACTCTGTGCAAGGCATTGGGGCACCGAGGTGGACCGGCCCTGACTGAGGTGCTCACAGGCACCCGCAACAAGGCCACAACAAAGGGACCATAGTCAAATCTGCTGAAGAGCAGGGACAGGTGACTGGAGTCCAGGGGAAAGAGTGACCTCTGTGGAATGGGGCTGGGAGGGTCAGAGAAAGCACCTCAGAGGAGGCAGTATTTGAATCTAGCCTGGATGCTTGGCGAGTGGAAGAAGGATGGAGGAGCATTCTAGGCAGAGATAGAACATGGAAAATCTATCTAAAAAGCGAGTGACTTGTTTAGGGGAGATTACTATGGACTTGCTAAAGAGGAGGGTGCTTTTGGAGAGCGGTGAGGGTGGGCATGGGAAGGTGGTGAGGTTGGATGAGGGACCATGAATTTGGATTTGGGACTAAGAGTGTAACAGGATCAGATCTATGTTTTGGAAAATACCTCCGATAGTCGGTGTGGGTGGGGGCTTGGAAGTTCAGGGGTCATTTGAGACACAGTGAAGGGGTAATTGGGTGAGAGCTGACAGAACCCTGAGTTAGGGTCTTGGTGGTGGAAACGGAGAGAGGGGAGAGGCATGTTGAAAGTAGGACTGATAGCATTTGATGACCTGTCGTGGGAGGTGAGCAGGGGAGAAGTCAGACATGATGGATGTCTGTCTGCCAGCGGATGTATCTCTTCCTGGAGATAGAGAACCCAGGAGAAGGAGCCAGTTTGGGGAAGGAAATAATTACTTTCATGTCACTCAAGCGATGTTAGGGGTGTCGATGAGACATTCCCTGAGCAGGAGCTAGATTAGGGCTCGAGGTGTGATTCTGGGCTCCATCAGCAGAGGGTGATGACCACAGGCCAGAGGACTGCGTGGAGGAGAGGGTCAGAGGCTGCAGATGGAGCCATGGCTATCCCAGCTTGTAAGGGTGGGCCCTGTAGGAAGCAGAGACAGGACTGGCAGGAAATCTAGGTGAGGAGAACCCAGATGGGGTCTGGAGCTCAGAGAAGAGCGAATAATCAACCTGGAATGTGAGGACATGGGGAGCTGGATCAACCACCCTAAATGGAACTGGGATGCGTTTATGAAAACCATCATGGTGACTGTCCTCACTTCTCCCCCTCATGTTCTGACTTTTGGGGGCAGATGCAGAGAGATGGCGTGTGGGGGTTAAGAGTTATTAGAAGGTCTGAGAGGGGCCTCGGGGGACAGCAGGTGTAATAATCATGGTGTGTTGGATTCGGGGCAGCCCGCTGTGCTGACACACTGGAGAGGGGAACACCTGGCTCTCTTTATGTCTCTGTCCCTGATTAGACACTTGAGAGACTTCGCCTCTGTCGTCTCATGTATACCATCTCCTGACTCTCCTGAGGAAGCTGAGGTACCCGGTGCTAAAAATACTCTCCATTTCAGCAAAAGAGCATCTTGTCACTTAGGGTGTCCTCCTTGAATCATTATTTATCAAAGGCCCAGTCTGGAGAGCTCATCCATCATGACCTGTGTGCAAAGGATGGAGGAGACAGGCTCCGGCAGACAGAACAGGGCCCCACCCTGCAGGGCCAGATCAGAGGGCTTTTCAGCTGCTCCGGGGAGTGGTGCTGTTTTGAGCGCCTCTTTACCAGGGTGGCCCCGCGGAGATGTCAGGGCACCCTCAGTGGGCAGGTGTGTAGAAGACCCCGGCAGTCTGTGTGCCTCCTGGGCCCCAGCGCCTCAGCCCAGGTTACACCAAGCCCTGAGCAATACTGATTAGATACAGTTTGATAACAGCCCGTGGGAAAGTAAGCTTCACATAGAAAAAGTCCCACACCCATGTGTTATTTCTAAAGCAAAAATCAAACCGCATCACAATGTGCTTGCAACCCTCTAAGGGCTTCCTGTGCCCCTTATGAAATCTTAGCTGCACAGGCCTGTCCTGGTGGCTTAGTGGTTTAGTCCAATGGCCATAATCCAATGACTCGCCGGAGCTTTTTGGGAACCTGAGGTACCTGAGGACATTGGTCATAGTCCAATGGGCTCACATACATTCAGGGGTCCCAAGTTCAAGATCCCATGTTAGGGGGAACAACCAAGATGGAACAACTAAATAAAGGTAAATGAGGTTCTTCCTCCTCTCTCTGCCTGCCTGCCTTCGTGCCTGCCTGCACATTTCCTTCAAAAAAAACGAAGGTTTTCTTTCATTAAAAATAAGAAATAAGAGCAATCAGCCCTCCACGGCTGCTGGCGACCTGCTTCTGTGTCTCGGCCCCCATCTCTGGCCTCTTTTGTTCTCTTTCCCTCGGTGCCAGCCACTGGCCACAACTTTCTCAGCCTGGAGAGCTTGTTTCTGGTTTGAAGTCTTTGTATAAACTGTCCTCTGGCTGGCAGGCCCTCCCCTGGTTAGCTGCTGCTCAGATGTCCCCCTGCGGAGAGTCCCCACCTCCATCCTTGTCCTTCGCATCTATAGTTCATTTCACCAATGCTTCTCATCAACGCCTGTGAATCATGCTGGTGTGGGTAAGGTGTGCAAATATCTCTTCAAGACTCTGCTTTCAATTCTTTTGGATAAATACTCAGAAGTGGGATTGCTAGATCCTGTAATAAGTACATTTTTTAGTTTTTTTGATTTTTTTTTTTTTTTTGGATGTGCCACAATACTGTTTTCTCCAACGGCTGCCCCATTTCACACTTCATACTCCCACCAATGGTGCCTGAAAGTTCTCTCTTCTCTACATCATCTCCTCCAGTACAGCAATCCCTCACCTGTCGCAGGAGTTAAGTTCCAGAGACCCCCGCGATGGGTGGAAATCCGCGCAGTAGCGGTGCTGTAATTTATTTCATTCTTTATATGCATTTTAAGGCTTTATAAACCCTTCCCACACTCATATTAACCCTTCCCGCACTCTTATAAACGCTTTCGACACTCTTAAACCCACCTAATTTTAGCAACACATAAAATTCTGTGTGGGGACTCACTAGTGAAGTGGACCTATAAGCAAAATCCCGCGATAGAGCCGCAATCCTGCAACACAGAATTAGATATGTTTTTTAAAAACCCACGACACAGTGAAGCCGCGATAAGTGAACCATGATGCAGAGAGGGACGGCCGCACTTGGTATTGTCTGTTTTTTTTTTTTTTTTTTTTTGAGAGGAAAGGAACAAAGAGGAGGAAGAAACATTTATTATTTATTTGTTTTTCATCCTGGCCCTGGGCCTCGAACCTGGTTCTTGGGCTGTTTGTGCCCACACACCAGGGTCTCTAGGACACTTGAGCCCCAGGGCACACCTGTTCTTTCTTTCTCTCTTTTTCCTCTCTTCTTTCTTCTTCTTTTCTCCCTCCCTCCTTTCTTTTCTTTTCTTACAGCAGCTGTTCAAATTGGTGTGAGCAGTGTTCTTTCTCTCCCTCTCTCACAGTCATCTAAATGGCTGTGAATGGTGTTTACTGCCATTTCCTTAATGACAAGTGAGGTTGACTGACTTTCTCATTTCCACCTACCTCACAGGGTAGTTAAAAGATTTAAAGGAGAAACACATATGCAAAATCCTTGGTTACATGTTCAATGACTATCTTTTCTAATTTATCCAGGAGAATTAGCCCCAAACCCAGATCCTGCAGAAACATGGGTGAAAAACTGTGTGAGCTGGGTCCTCCCCCAAATCCTGTTAAAAGCATTGTGTCTGCAACCTGCGAGGTGTGAATGCCTCTAAAGGAAGCAAGAGGGTTGGTGGTGGGATGGAGAGCAGAGAGAGGCAGGCAGTCCGAGTTTTCTCCGTTTTTCCATGAAGACTGGGTCCCACTTGTCCTCTGCTTCAGTCTCTTCCTTTGTCACAAAAGAGACGAGGAACAGGAGGCATGTATAATAATGAGAGTAAATAGCTTTGAAACCTGTTCCGAAGTCCTCACTTTTGTGTGTGGGGAACCGCCCCCACCCCCAAATAGTGGGGCCTCTGGTTCTGTTCCTTCTCACCCGTTTACAGCCTGCCCAGGGGCCAGGCCCTGACTGCCAGAGCTCACAACTAACCCTAAAAACCCCTTTGAAGTGAAGCAATGACTTTCAAGTGAAATCAGCTCAAGATAACCCCAGACTCCCTGCCCCCAGCCCAGGAATGTCTCCTCCCCCAGAAGGAGTTGCTCCCAGCTCAGGAATCATCCCTTTCTGTGTGTGGTGGCTGTTTTGTTTTGAATTTTCCTTCTGTGACAATGAGAGACCGTGGAGGCTAAATATGTCCTCAGTTGGAACCGAGTAAGGGTGCAAACAGTCCTAGAGGGCGGAAGGGGAGGCTGAGGAAGGGAAGCAAAATGAAGGATTACAGAAAACTCGGATCTGCACAGATAGACGGTCCACAGGCCAGGACTAAGACTTGCAGGGGTGGGGCTCTGAGGCTAGGAAGGCAGGAAAAAGAAGGGTGGGAATTGGTGGGCCTTTGGGAAAGGTAGGGGGCTGAAACAGGTGTTAGGGAGCCCCATGGTGTGGTGTGAGTCTCTGAGCCAATCCGGGACTAACTGGGGAAATCAGGTTGGTGAGGTGTCTACGTTTGGCCCCTGACTTGGGCAAGCTGAGTGTGAGATGGGTTGTGGGCTCGGTGCTGGGATCTCAGAGGAAGCCTCGCCTTCCAATCCCTCTTCCCTTCCCCTTGACTCTCCATATCCTGGCTGTCTTAGCCAAGGTCTTGTCTTGCCCATTTCTGTGGGCAGGAGCATCAGCATTCTGCTTTTAGGGGTGTTGTGAAGGCAAAATAAGATAAGCGATGTGAAGTGTCTGCCACATGTCATGAGATCTGGAAGCATTTTCTCCTTAAGTGGTGGAAATGGGGCTGTTGGTGGTACTTGGCTCTGCTACCACTATGGACTTGCCTTTCCCAGGTTGAGCAAAGGCTCTTTGCCGAAGGCTCACAAATGCCCTCACCACTGTCTTACCGATAGCTCCGCCTCCTCATCGCACTTGCAGTCTGCAGGCCAGGTGATGGTGCTCACATTTCGGTGGAGCAGCCCCCGGGGGTGCCGGCGAAGCCTTGCCGCCAGCCGCGGGAGCCCCCGGGCGGCCAGCAGGCTGACCCTCCCCGGGCGGTCAGCAGGGGGAGCCCTCAGGCGGCCAGCAGGCTGACCCTCCCTGGGCAGCGGCTGCTGGGGGAGCCCCCGGGCGGCCAGCAGGCTGACCCTCCCCGGGCAGCGGCTGCTGGGGGAACTCTGGAACTGGAAGTGTACGGAGGAGCCCTGGCTGTGTGTCCCCGGATGGCACAGGGAAGCTGGGAGCCAGACAACCATTCCACAAGGGTGTCCCCAGCACCCCGCTAGTGACTGCAGGTGGGGAGCCGTACTGTATGTGACGTGCCTGGGAAGGAGGGACTTGCTAAGGTGATGCCTAAACCAATCAGCTCCTGCACAGCCACTTCTCTCACAAACCCTCCCAAGACTCATATTAGCAAAGTCCCTTGCACTTCCTCCATGCTGCTCTTCGTGACTTCCTTTCCCCTTTGACACTGACTTGGTGATTGTGGAAACCTGGTCTCAAGTAGGTAAAACGGAGGTGGAGGGGCCAGGGAGGGATGCCCCTGGCCCTGGTCACACGTGTCATCTCCAACCCAGCGCGCTCTCAGGCCTCTGTTTGCTCTGAGTCTGTTATTTGTAGTTATTTAGTTTTGATTGTACTAAAAATACACACAGTGAGGTGTACCTGGGTGGAGTAGTGGTTTGGTCAGCTGCCTCTGGCTGAAGGGTAACCCACGTACTTCCCATGGACCCAGGTTCATGTCCTGGGCTAAAAAAAAAAAAAAGCTCTCTCTGTCTTCCATTTAAAACAACAACTCACATAATGTAAAACTTACCATTTTAAGTGTATAGCTCAATAGTATTAAGTATATCTACCTGTTGTACAACAGATTTCCAGAACTTTTTCATCTTGCAGAACTAAAACTCTGTGCCCAATCGAACACAAATCCCTATTTCCACCTCCTCCAGCTACTGGCACCTATTGTCACTCTGTCTCTATGAGTTTGACTCCTTTAGGTACCTCTTATGCGGGAATTATACAGGACTCATCTTTCCTGTGGCTGGCTTACTTCAGTACACAGTGTCCTCAAGGTTCCTCCATTACTTGTGGATGGCCTTCCCTGTTAATGGCTGAGTAATATTCCACGACATGGACATACCACAGTTTGCTGCACTGCCAGCCTGGGAGAGGCTTCCCCATGTCTAGGAGCAGCCATTCACATCCTGAGGGACTGAGAGCCTCCCTGAAGTGGGTTCACCCTGCAGGGAGTCAGGGTTGGAAGTCAGGGAGACCCCCCTCATGACTGGGCTTCTGGAAAGCTGAGTTTGACCTAAGAATGGCAGAGCCCTGGGACCTGCACTATCCGAAGAGTAGGCCTCTGGTCCCGTCCACCCGGAATGGCCAAGGACACAACCTCTCAGGCCTCTGCTTCCTCATTTGTAAAGTAGCAAAATTTGCCTTGTAGGATTGTTGAGACAGTCAAATGAGAAAGCAGGTGAGAAATCACTTGACAAAGCAGAAAATGTTTCATGGTGGGAGGTGTTATTTCTACCTCTGAGGAATGGATGGTGGAGGGAAGAAAAATGTTGATATTTGAGGAGAAGATGGTGGGAGAGAAAGGCTTTGGACAGGAGTATTTGGGAAGTGATGACGAGAAGTTTGGAATTTGCAGATATTGAGGAGAAAAGGAGAAGGGAAGAGACCAGATGGAAAGGAGCTGCTAGCATCTATCAAGATGACATGTGGGATGGTGTGTGTGTGTGTGTGTATTGTGGTGTCTATGCGTGTGTGCTATGTTCATGTGTGTGGTGTGTGTGCTGTTTCTATATGCGGGTATTGTATGGTATTTCCATATGTGCGTGAAGGGGTGTTGGTATGTGTGTATGGTGCATGCAACGTATATGTGTGCGTATCGTGTATGGTACGTGCATCGTGTGGCACACACGTGTTGTGTGTGATGTGTTTATGGGGTGTGTGCTGTGGGGTGCATGTGTGTGGTATGTTTATGTGGTGTATGTATGTGTGTCTGCGCACGCATGTGCATGAGTGTGTCTCTTCCTCAGCCCCTTTTCACACTTTTTGCCTCAGGCTGCCCTTTAGGCGGCTTCTCCTGGGAATCTTTAGGTCTGTCGGCATAGGCCTGCCACCTGGTGGCCGAGAGTGGCAGAGTGCTGTGCGTCTCACCAACATCGTGGTTTGCACGCTCCTCTTCTCCCCTTTTCTTCTTGTCTCTGCTCTCTGGGCCTCTTTTCCGTACCTCCTACCCTCCCCACCCCTCGTCTGTACCCAAGGGGGTGGATTTATTCCTGGGTTCCCCCAAATTTCTCAAATACAAATGAGAGCGATAATTCCAAACTGCCTGCCAGGGTGGTTACGAGGATGAAAATGAATTCAGGGAGGGGAGGGAGGACTTGGTAGATGGTGTCCCCCAGGAAAGACAGTATCAGCCTGACCCCACTGTGCACCTGTTCCTAACTGGTGACCATTGAGGAACAGTCCCTTTGGGATCCCAGTAGAATTTCCATCCCTACTAGGATTTCGGTGCCAAGATTGGGTAACGGGGTGTCAACTGGGTCCAAGTTTTTCTATTCCACACAGTACCCAGACAGGTCTTATTTATCGTAATACAATTTTTTTTTTTTAAGAGGAAGGCAGGCAGGAAGGAATGAAAGCGAGTAGGCAGCAGGCAGGGAGAGAGAGAATGAAAAAGCCTTTATTTTAGTTGTTCATTTTGGCTGTTGTCCCCGCCCCCCCCCACGCCCCCAGGTTGAGAACTCAGATCCTTGAATTTGACACGGACTACACCAGCTGGAGCTGCAGACTTAATGCCCAAGCCACCAGGGCGCACCCTTAATATGGGTTTTAAAGACAAAAGGATTGTGGGAAGCTAACAGAATGACACTGTAGATTTATTAAACAGTTAAAGTAAATGCTGTGACTAAACGCGGGTGTGCTGTACAGGGGCTGCTTTGAAAGATCTGGCCCTGGTCTGTTAGACTCGGTTGAGGGCTTCTCTGTCCTGCTCATGGATGATTTGGCTCTTGTATGTGCACTCGGTTACTGACACAAGTCTTTGCTATTTGCTCAGCACACACTGCATGGCTGCACTTAGGGGACAAAAAGGTGAGAAACACCTGGCCTTGAGGGACTTAGCCATAAAGTGAAGAGGGCACTTGAAGATAAATGCTGGATGAGGCTGTGGCAGGGGTCTGTGCAGAAGCCGTGAACCCCAACTTTTCTGGCAGTGGGGGCATTCAAGAGTGGCGGTTCAGTGATTCACAGCCTCGAGTCTTAGTTGCATAAACACTTGCTTGCTGGTACTCAGAGATACTAACTCTGGGTGTGGACCTAGGAGTCAGCATTCTCCATCTATGGCAGTATTTCCAGAAAGTATGTTCTAGAAACATGAATTCAAAGTTATGTGTAAGCATCAGTGTCAACTGCAGAGAAAGAGACATTGATTCATGGTAAACTTAAATTAAGATACATGGGTGTAAAAAAAAGTGGAATTTTAAAAACGCGGCTGATCAGAGATTTTGATTAGGTGACTTTGCAAGAGGTGGGATGGAGCTGCGGTCAGCATCCCCCAAAAATGTCTGACTGCTAGGCTTTTTTGTGACCCCCACCTTCTCTTTGCAGTGGCATTCTGGGGAAAAACTTCTTTATGGTTTTACCCATTCTTCCTTGTTACTGACATCCACTGCAGAGTCATCAATGAGACCTCAAACCCTGCTGACATCTATCAACCATCCATTTATCAATCTACCACCTATTAACATCTATTCATTACCTATTACCTATTATCCATCTATTTATCTATTATCTATCATGTATCTATTATCTATCATCTGTCTACTATCTATCTATTACCTGTCTATTATCTATTATCTGTCTATTATCTATCTATCTATCATTATTATTATTTTTAAAAGACAGGTGCAGGCAGGAATGAAGGTGAGCAGAGTCAGGCAGGTAGGATGAGAGTGAAGGAAGAAGCATTTTATAGTATTTATTTAGTTGTTCATCTTGGTTTTTCTCACCAGCCCCAGGACACAAAGCAGGACCCTGGGAGGTATGTGGACCATGCCCAATGCTACTCCACCAGCACGCGCCCAACTGCTGGCATTTTTAACAGGAGTCAGTCATATCACCCACAAAGGGATGAACTTGAATTCTTTTTTTTTTTTTTAAAGGAAAAGTGCAGCAGGAATGAAGGCAGGTAGGCAGACAGGCAGAGAGAGAAGGAAGAAGTCCTTTATTCTATTTAATTGTTCATCTAATTGTTCCTTTCTGTCTGGATCTCAAACATGGGTTTTTATTGTATGTGGAATGTGCTGGCCAGGGGCCACAGACTTATCCACTAAGCCACCAGGGTATGCCAAAATCGAATTCTTGAAGAATGAGAAAAACTTACTCTTTTGATGTAAAATGAACAGATATCTGAATAGTACATAAGCAGGTAAGCTGTGTCTGTGGTGTTGAAATTTGTGGAGGAGGAAGTGATTGGGGGAAAATGTCTAAGAAGTCTCCTTTGCAGGGCAGCATTAATTAAAAGCTTGAAGAACACTGACATACAAATTTCAGCAGTCACACTGGGTCTGGGTGGGAGCTCTGTCACTGTGTGACCTTGGGGTTAAGTTGTTACCTCTCTGAGTTTCAGGTTTTCTCCCTGGAACAGAGATGCCCCCCACCGCAGGAGGCTGTAGTGAGCTGGGATGATGACGTAAATTTGGTGCCGTTTGGAAATGGCGGCTCTAGACATACCTTGAAGCTGTTGCTTCCCTTCTGGTGATGGCAGGGAACTTGGCCAGGGTGCCATCGTGCTGTGTGTAAAGAGGCCTGAAGCTTGCTTGCTTCAACCAACCTGAAGAAAAAGGAATTGGGAAAACAGTCTGACAACCTGTAGGGGAAACAAAAAAGCACTTTAGCCTGGGGGAACCCCACCATGTCAGGATGGCCCTGGGGCAGCAGGAGCACTCTCCGCTGCGCTCAGGCCAGCAGGGTCCCGCCCGGAAGGATCTGGCTCTCCAGCTCACAGCCCACTCTGCTAGACCTCAGGCTGGAAGAGACTTCCAGGAGGGTGGGGCAGGCCTAGGCAGGAACCATCCCCTGGATCTAAAAATAGCATGGGAAACAAACTTAGGGCCAATATGGAAATGCTTTCTGAATGATCAGGAAATCACAGCTAGTGCTGGGGGCAGCCACCTCCCTGCAACAAATTGCATTTCCCCCTCTGGATGGACCAGAGGAAGTTGGGGTTGAGGTGGGGTGGAGAGGGGGTGTCCTATTTGGGAATGCTTTAGCCGTTTGCCTCTTTCCTAACAGCTCTTGAACTGCATGGCAACGCAAGCCTTTATTGAGGAAGTGTTCCCAGGATTTAAGGGGTCCTGGAACAGGGCACAGTAAACTTGGAAACCACAGAGTGCTGGGCACACTCCCAGTTGGTCACCAGAGGTTTCGTGTTTGGGTGCACTCTGACCCGCACAGCGACTCACCCCAGGGAGTCAGTAGAGACCCTGGACGGACTCTGGCTGCACTGGCTGTGAGATTCAGCAGGGGTGGCACCCTGCATGTGTTTGTATTTTTTCAAAAATTTTTAATTATTATTTTTATTTTTACACATTAAAATAAACTCATATGTATAGGTTCCCCACTCCCCATATATAAGTCAACATACCCTGCCCTCCACCAATTCATCAAGTGTTCTTCACCCTTGTCCAGTGGGGACCTGTGTGTTTTAAAGCTCTTAGGTCGGTGATTCCTGTGAGCAGTCACAGCCGAGAATGGTGGCTTTATTGAAAGTTAAGCATCATCCAGGGCCTGCTTTTCTGGCCTCACCCCAGAGATTCTCTGTGTGTGGCTTCCACTGGAGCCATGTGGAGCCATTGGAGCCATGACACCCTGTCAGGGCTCCCCCAGGCATACTTTGAGAAACATTACCTACCATGTGCCTACCTTGTGGATTTGCTACTTTGACAGAAAGGCCTGCTCTGACCAAAGCAATGAAAACATTCATTCAACACCAACACACTGAAAGACTGAAGAAATCACAAAGCTGACTCAACCAAGGGCCCACTTCTAAATGCAATTAACTTCTAACAAGCCGGACAGATATACTTCAGGACAGCTAGTGACTACAATTCTCCCTGGGAAGGAAATCTAGGCTTGACCTAGACAGCGTCAGAGTTCTGGGGCTCTGTTCACCAACCTTTTATTAATTAGCTATGCATGGGATTCAGGGGAAATGACCCCGTTTTCCTGGTCCTCCCTGACTAATCTGTAATTGGAAGGCTTTGGTGATCTGACTTCTGACCCCTGGAACTCTAATTCTGAGCATGGCTCGCATCTGGAACGATGGACTATGTAGGGCTCTGCACTAGGGGCCCATGCAGAGGGGAAAACTCAGGGTCCTGAGTTATTACCACATTGGTTATGGAGGAAGAGCATGAGAATAAAACCTTTTGGTGCTAGTTGAGGCTGCCATAACAGCGTATCACAGACTGGGTGGCTTAAACCACAGCAATTTATTTGGAGGCCAGAAGTCTGAGATCAAGGTATCTCAGGCTCTGCTCTATCTGAATGCATGAGGGAAGGATCCCTTCTTGGCTTTTCTCCAAGCTTCTGGTAATTCCTTGGATTGTGGCAGGGTAACTCTAGTCTTCATGGGCAGTTCCTCCTGTGTTCAAAATTCCCCTTTAGAAAGGTTGTCATCATATTGGATTAGTGGCCCAGCCAACTCCAGGAATGGCTCACCTGAAGTAAATACATCTGTGATGATCTGACTTCCACATAAGGTCACATTCTGGGGTAGTGGGAGTGGAGACTTCTACACAAGAGTTTTAGAGTTAGGGAGCACCATTCAACCCATATGAGCGATGCGGGGACAGCATTGCTTAAAATCTATTGGGTAGTATGCAGATGTATGAGTAGAAAACTAAGTGGCAAAACCTGTGACTTCTAAGTCTTTTTTGGGAAAAGCGACTGGAGTCTGGGACACACCCCTAGAAGCTCACACCATTTTTAATCCAGGTAACCTGGACACCCCCAGAAAGGGAGAAGCCCCCACCCCTCATATATATTCAAGAATCCATCTTGCCTGAGAGAGAGGCAGGCGGCACTGGTCGTGCACATTTGTACACATTCCCTTGATGAAACTTTCCTGCCCTCAGGGCGCTTCAATTCTGTTTCTGCTTTGAATAAACTTGCTGTGTGATCCTGACCACACAGCTCTCTCCAGGAATTCTGTCTGGAGGGACCCAGCGTCTCATCAGTGTCTCACTTGCCCTCTCCCACATCAGTAGTGGGATCTAAACAGTTTCGATAACTAAAGAAGACTCAGGAGTTCAAAAATGGTGGTGCAGTAAAAGAATACAGCAGAGAAGTAGAAATACCAGCTCACAGCAGGAGGTCTGGGAAAGCCAAGGCCCAGTCCCTCTGGGGTTGGGGGGATGCAAGACTCACTTGCTCTGTCTCAGTCAGGAGCCACCAACAAGTGCAGGAAAGACTCTGGAGCCCACGTGGAGTGTCAGCCTGGGTTTCTTGTACCTCCGTCACGTAGGCACATTCTCACTATATAACTGCCCCCGATGGCAGAGCCTTGGGGGTTTCACCAAGACCAGGTGCAAGTCATCAATCTTCTTGCTATCAAAGTTTAATGCTGACAAGCTGGTCTAAAGCAGCCGGGACGCCTCAGAGGCATTGTGTGAATCAGTGTGCTTCACACCTTGAGCAGGGGTAGTTCTGATTTCACAGACACACGTCAGGTGAACCCTCACAGCCTGGGGGCTGAAGAAAACCATGCGGGGGACTCCTCTGGGGGTGCTGAGGTCCACCTTCCATAGCTCAACATGTGTGAAATTCAGATGAACCTCAAGGATACAAATCTGAGCGACCAGCCACTTTTGCCCTCTTTGCCATGAGTCTTGGGTCGGGGCCCTGAGGGTTTAAATCTAATTTTTTTATGTGTGTATATGCAGGCCTTCTGCCATTTCTCCTCCCTTCTTGCTGCTTTCTGGAGTCATTGCTCTGGCATTTTGGGGTTGACTCCAAGGGTCTGTGGGAATGCGGAAACATTTTCTGCTTCCACAGCCCCATGCAGAGCCGGGGGTGCAGAGAGCCGGGGCAGTGCCAGCAGCAGGAGGGCGGATGAGTTGCAGTCCTGTCCGGCTGACTGGTGGTCTGTGCAGGAAGTGGTTGTTAGGAGCGACCGCAGGCTCAAGCAGGCAGTGAGGGCCTAAAGCCCCAGGTCTAGGGGTACTGGAGTGTCCAGTTGGCCACCCCTCTGTATCTTCCACTTGGAGAGAGCAGGAAGCAGAACTGGGAGGGAAGCCTGCAGAGGGAGGTGGGTATGGAGTTAGGCTGGGCAAGTCTGACTCATGCTGTGCCTCCAGAGGGTCTCTTTTATTTCCCACCGACCAGGAATGGGGTTACCCCAGAGCCTGGGATTTGACTGAATCTGCGGAGATGGCAAAGGGTTAAGGGAGAGGTGATGATGGAGGAAGCTAGGCAGGTCCTATAGTCTGCAAAACTGACCTGCTGAGACAAGGAGCAGAGGCTAGTGACAGAAGGCACTGGGAGTTTTCTCCTTTGGGGAGCTCTCCAGTCCCTGCTGGGAAGGATCTGGTGGTCCTTGCTCCACCCACCTATGTCTTCTCTGCCTCTTTCTCATGGTGCTCATAGCTCAGCCCTTATCTCATAAAGTCAGCCCGGGCTTGCTGACTCGCTCCAAACAGGAGAGATGCAGCCACATCATTTTATGAATTTTAATTTTCAAGAAGATCAAAGTGACAAAAGTGCTTTAGAAAGGGACTGAAATAAGGCAGATTCAGGAGTCCCTGTGCAATTTTGCGTTTTGTTCAGTGGAGTGAATGATTGCTCGTGAAGTGTGCAGGAGTTCTGGGTAAGTGGTTTGAGGTGGGTAGTGGTGATTGTTTATGTGTTACCTGTCTGCTGTATAGTTCAGGGGCCTCTTGAGTAATCAGTAGGCTCATTTGATTGTTTTATGTGACTGAAGAGGGAATTTTATCATTTTAGATCATTGTGGAGGTGTAGAGCTCTGGAATCTTTGCATTTGGAGAACTTTTCATGATGTCCTAGGGGATTTGGTGGAAACTGGGAGCTGACCTTGGCAAAGCCAATGGACTAGCATTGAGTCCTGGCGTGGTCCTTGCCAGCCCTGTGACCCTGGGCAGGGCTCTTTGAGCCTCAGCTCCTCCTGAGCAGTGGAGAGAACTCACCGCCTGCCCTCCAGGAGTTAGTGCAAGTGTGTGTGGAATTCCATTGTGAACAGGCCCTTCTGTGTAAGTGCAGACTCTTATTCTTGTGGTTCCTATTCAATGGAACATTGTGTCCAGGGGGAAGCACAATTGGCTTTATGACAATAGGATTTACAGTAGTTTCTAGGTTTGCATTTGTCTCTAGGCAGTCTTCGGCCAAAAGCAACATAACCTGACCCCAGGGTAAAATACAACCGGGCAAAGGCAGGCACTGCCCTGGAAGGTTTGAAAAGAAAACAAAAAACCTTTCCCCTAAATTTAAAGCACATCTTGGCTGCCTTGTCCATTTGCAAGATGACTGTGCAGTCTTCAAGCTTCCCCAGGGGCCAAAAGGAGGAGCAATGTGTGGATCCAGAGCTATGTCTATGAAATTTATTTACTTGTGAATCAGGTTATTAAATTATTTATTTGATTATTTAACCATTCATTATCATTTTGTTATTTATTTATTCATATATTTATTCAGTTATTTATTTAGCTACTTTATCTATTGATTTATTTATTCACCTACTTCATTTTTATTCATTCACTTATTTAGTTATTTGGTTACATAGTTATTTAGTTATATATTTACTTCGTTTTAATTTATTTGTAGTTATTTAATACATTATTTATATAATTATATTTATTTGCTTATTTATTTATTTATGACATTTTCTTTCTATCCTTATTATTCAGTTGCTTTATTATTTTTCTGTTTGTTATGTTCTTTCCCTTTTTCTTTCTATAGTTCTATATTAATTAATTAGTTTATTTATGTAGTTAATGTTTATTTAATTTTTATTTATATCTTATTCACTACTTCAGTTATTGCATTGCTTATTTGTTTTGATAGTCATTTATTTATTTATGTAGCAATTAATTTTTATACAGTTACATAGTTATTTACTTGTTTCCTTGTTTTTGTATGTATGCCTTTTATTATCTATTGGCTTAGTTATTTGGTTATATAGTTACTGTATGTTTATTTTAATATTAATTAATACATTTATTTATTTAACTGATTCCTTATTTATTTATTCATCCCATTTATTTAATTACTTATATAATCAATTATGTGGTTATTTAGGTATATATTTATTTATTTAGTCTTTCGTTTCTTTCTTTCTGTATTTGTGTATTTATTTAAAGGCATTGTCTCATGCAATTGTGGAGGTTTGATAAATCCAGAGTCTGCTGCCTGGGCTGAAAAGCTGGAGGCCCATGCCAACTGATGTCGCAGTTCAAATTCAAAGGCAATTTGCTATGAGAATTTCTTCTTCTTTGGGGTGAGGTCTGTCCTTTTTTATGAAGGTCTGGAGAAATCAGGCGAGCCCCCCCACCCCACCGCCCCCGCCACCACAGTGGAGTCTCATCTACTTTCCTCCAAGCCGACTGATTTACATGTTTAATTCTCTAGAAAATCCCTTCACAGAAACACCTCGAATCATGTTTGACAGAATATTGGTACTGTGGCCTAGTCCTGTTGACACATAAAATGACACCATCACAATTCCCCTCTGTCCTGATCTGGTGCCTCCTTTTCCATTTTCCTCTTCTCCTGGACAGATGGCAGCCACCCTGAAGTTGGCTCCTTTCTTCTTGTCCCTGTTGTCATGCTGTCACCATGCAGACTTGTGTATCAACATGGCAGGAGATGTGGAAGTTTCCCTGAGGCAACAGAGAGAGGAGTGAAGACATGCTGAAGGATTTTCAAAGAATATCCAGCTCCAGAAACCCTAACCTCATCTGCCATGAGACTATAAATGAGTCAAGACTTCAAGACACTAGGAGGGTTTATGTCATTTGTCATGAGTGAGTTCTAAGTGGTGGACACCATTCCCCCATCCCAAAAGGGAGAGGTGGGAGGTGCCAGCCTATCACTTCCAGACTTAATGAGTGCCCTCTGCACTTCAGGGTGCCCCTGGACTGGTGACGGCCACTCACTTGAAAAGTCTAAAGGGTGGTGGCTGACCAATTGTTTTCAAGCCGGAGCAGAGGAGTGGGGACTTCGATGGGTCCACCTGCATGCCTGTCGTTGGGTGGAGTGTGAAGACAAGACCACCTGGGGTCTCAAGTGTAAGAGACCTGCATGGGGTCCACATAGAACCTGCAAAAGGATGGCGTAGGAGTGAGGGGTGTGTAAGAGTCTTCTGCAGGATGAATCTGCGGACAATGTCAGATGCCCAGGGGCTGAGAAAGGGAGACAGCCAGGGAAGACATACGTTGCTGTCACCAGGAGCCCTGAAACGCTAGATCCCTGCGGATTCTGGAGAGCGCTTAGGTATTCCTGAGCGTTAGGTGGAACTCTCTTCCTCATTTGAGCACAAAGCCGGTGTTAGTCTAAGGGTGTGAACTGAATACCTACAATCACATCTAGAGTGACTTGGTAGAGAGAAAGTAAACAGAGCAACTCAGAGGTTTATTTATAAAGGAACATTGAGTATATCTGCTGGTACCTGGCACTGGATAGGAGCCTGGAATCAAATCATACGAAGAAAGGTCTTGAGAGAATTATATTGTCAAAAGAACCACTGACCTGATTTAGACTTTGAATCTTACAAAAACACATTCTGCCCCCACCTCGCCCCCACCACGAAGTATGCTGAGAATGATGTCCAGCACACAAGGAGGGCATATACTCTGGTGTCCACTTCAGCTTCAGTCAGGGAGGATGAAAGGCAAGAGGAAACTCTTGGAGGATAGGGTCAGAGTCTACGGAGAACGTTCCAGAAAGTGGAATAAGGACTTAATCAAAGAGTATAGCTCATTCATGGGGAAGAATGCTCTGAGACTTTGAAATTGCTATGTCTGCTGTCATTCATTGCTATTTTTTCCATCCACCCATCATTAAATATTGATACATTAGAAAAGGCAACTTGTCTTCTTAGTCTCCTGATGAAGAGGCACCATGTCTAGATGCAAAGATGACTGCCTGTCACTCTGATAAAGAGGCTACGTTGCAATATTGGACACCTTGAACTTTGAGCTTGGTGCTGTATGAGGTTGAGGCTTTGATTCTGCCTCCCTTGGGGGAGGGGTGAGTATATTTTACATCTAGGGTGATAGCAATCGAATACTAGGTTTAGCAATGGGGATAGACTGTGGGAGTCATTAGTTCATCCACTGTTTGATTCTCTTCCTCTGAGCTCTTGTGATAGGTGGTCGCCTCAGGTCTGACACTGATCAGGACAGAGGTGGAATGAATTCACAATGTCACAAGACATGCAGAAAGAGTTTATTGAAAAAAGGGAAAATGCACAAGACCAACTCCGCAAAACAGAGATGCATGCAAGCCGTCTCTCGTTTCCCAGTACCTCTTGGAGAGACATGTCAGGGACAGGCTGCCTGCTGGTCACAGTGTGGGTTTCATCTCACTGGAAGGTTCCCTTCACACTGCTCATATTCCTTTTTAAGGGAAAGTGTAAGAGTGTCTTACACTGCCTTATAGGTGAGCAGGACCCAGGATACTTGTGTTGAACAGTCTGGATTCTAGGCACCGGCTCTGCTGGGTTTGGGCTCAGGTGCCATCTTCATCCCAGTCCACCTGGGAGAAGAGGTCATCTCTGCAGTGCTAACCCATGTGAGTGCGTAGCCTTGCACCTGCCTATTCTCTGAAATGAAGAAGCTTCCATGTGACTTCGGCTAGTTCAGTGGGCACCTGAAGCCTGTGAGCAATTTGACCTTTCCTTTGCCATCACGGTGGTGACTGTCGAGACACTGTCAGCCTGTGTAACTAAATGAGGACAAAGTAGAGCAGACACCCCAGCTAAGCTGCGAGAGACAATCAGCATGACACAGAAATAAACCTTGGTTGTCTTAAGCCATAGACACTCATTGGTTGTTTTTTAACTGCAACATAACTGTCCTAGTCTGTCCCATCTGATACAAATGGATCTTCTGGGTGATGGGGTGCACACACATTTGACGTTACTAGACGTTGCCAGATTGTCTTCTGGAGTTAATTGTCTCAGTCGATGCTATTCCTCAGAGTAGAAAGAATTCGCAGCCCTGCCTTGGGTGTCCCCAAAACTCTTTTGATGTTGCAAAGACCACTATTGGATTCTTTGAGCTGCCTTTGAGCTGCTACTCATCATCTCAGATATGGGCATATATTAGAACTTTCAAGGAAGAAACAAGAGTGAGAATCTAAGCAGGTAGAAGGCAGACTGACAGGCAGATATTTGTAAAAGGCAAACGGGCCAGCTGACAAAGGGAGACATGAGTGTTTGCGTGAGGCCCAGTCAAGAAGAGGCCAGATCAACTGAGCAGCCGCCAGGAACCCAGAAGGATCAGGGGCCCAGACCTTAGACCTGAGATACTAGGGACCAGGATGCAGGTAATAATTTTGGTAAAAGGCAGGGTATTCCCAGCAGGGATGGAGCACTTGCTAAGTCATCCATCTTCTGGGACAGGAACTTCTCAGGTGATCTTGAATCCAGGTAGATGAATTTTCAAACAGACACACCTGAGTGGAATAGAGGCTCAAGGGCAAGGTGAGGTAGAAGACTCACTGCTTTAATGAAGTGGGCTGAGATTGTCTCAGTCTGGTTCTAGTTAGATTGACTGTAAGGACTTTGCCTCCAGCATTTTTACGCATAACTAATTGGTATTGGTGAGGCAATTTTGTCATAAAAAGTAAAGTATTCAGGATCTAATGTCAGATGGAAGTTCTTCAGTATATAAAAATATGCTATACGTTTCTTCGGATTTCTCTGGAAGTGAAAAAACAAATGAGGCATATTGCCATGTCTTATCATTATATAATGTATATATCTGGAAGAACATATCTGGATTGCGTTGAAATGTTCCATCACATGCCCAGTCCTTATATTTAATTGCATCATTAAGCTAGATTCTGTACCAATACCAAATTTGATCCATATCATGTTCTCCACTTTTTTTTTTTTAAAGAAAAGTTACAGGCAGGAAGGAAGAGAGATGACGAAGAAGCATTTATTTGTTTTATTTAGTTGTTCATCTTGGTTGTTCCTCCAGCCCTGGGACACGAACCAGGATCCTTGGGATGCATGTGGACTGTGCCGGCCGAAGGTGGCTACTCCATCAGCGCACACCTTGCTCTCCACTTTCAAATAGCAAGACATTTCCACCACGTTCCAGAAAAGCACACTCATCAGGAATTCCAAAGTAACTATTTCTTTTTAAAATTTTTTATTATTATTGAAAAGATATTGCATTTTGACAATGACTTGTTTTGAAGTGTACATAGTGGTATTTTTACATTTACAAGTAGCACAGTAGATTTACTAATATTCCCCTCTTTTTTCCTCCCCTCGCTTACAGTTACTTCCCTTCATCCCATTTCCTCCACCCCTCCCCCATCACTTTGTTGCCCCCTGATTGCCTTTTAGTCTCTCTAAGAGTCCATAGTTGTTTGTAGTAGTGTTCTCCCTCCCTCTCTGTCTCTCTCTCTTCCCTGGCTCCCTGTTTTTGGTGTTGCTTAATTTATAACATTTATTTGTTATCTCTTTGCCTGTCATATGAGTGCTAACATATGATGTCTTTCTGGTTTATCTCTCTAAGCATGATTCTCTCCACGGCCATCCATGTTGTTGTACATGGCAGGATCCCTTCATTTTTGATGGCTGCATAGTATTCCGTAGTGTATATGTACCACATCTTCTTTATCCACTTCTCTGTTGATGGGCATTTAGGTAGTTTCCAACTCTTTAGTATTGTGAAATGTGCTGCGATGAACATGGGGGTGTACATATCTCCTTGGATAAGTGTTTTTGTGTCATTGGGGTAACTGCCCAGGAGAGGAATAACTGGATCATATGGAATTTCCATCTCAATTCTCCATACTGCTTTCCAGAATGGTTGCACCACTTTACAGTCCTGCCTACAATGAATTGGAGTTCCCTTTTCTCCACATCCTCTCCAGCGCTTATTATTTCCATTTTTTTTTTTTTTTTGATAACAGCCATTCTTACTGGCATGAGGTGATATCTTATTGCTGTTTTGATTTGCATTTCCCTGATGATAAGAGACCTAGAGCATCTTTTCATGAACCTGTTGGTCATTTGTATGTCTTCCTTGAAGAGGTGTCAATTAAGTTCATTAGCCCATTTTTTGATTGGATTGCTTGTATTTTTTGTTGTCCTATTTTTTGAGTTCACCAGAGTAACCATTTCTTGCTGGAGGATAGGAACAATACGAGTCTTCTCTTGCTTTCAACTATGACTACTGCCTGATGAATTTGGTAAAGAGCATTGGAGAACAAGCTGTTGTTTTAAAATTAGCTCAGAATTGAAAATGAGTGCTCTCGAAGACTATGGTAAATGATTTGCTGCCTCTTTTGTATTTTCCAGAGATTGGCAAGCTTTTGGATTTGATGGGTGGGAGAGATGACTGTTTTCACTAAAGGATTGGCAAACGACATGTTCTAATTTCCTACGCTGCTATGCCTTCTGGCGTCTCATTCTCTTATTTCACACTTCCAGTAAGTTTTATCACCATCTTTGCTATCAAACTGATAGATGTAGTTGCTGTAATCCACTGTTTTAACATTGCCACGTCTACTCACTGTAGAGACCATTATGAGGATTAAATTTATAGAACACACAAAAAATGGGAATACTGTGTTAGTTGAAACCAAACTTAAAACCAAACTGTTAAACCCAACTGTCAGCCAGTTATTTTATCTTTCATAGCAAAATTGCCTTTTTGGCAAAACAGCTAAGTAGTTAGGTGGCAAAAATGCTTTTGGCGAATCTGCTGGACGTGGTTCCGGCTCGCTGAGCTCCTGGCGAATCTGCGGGAGGTGGGTTCAGGCTAGCTATTGCTCCTTCTTTGACCCGTCTGGTCTGTTCTCTCTTTGGGGGCATCACTGTTTCTCTACATAAGTCTTCTGTCAGTCAATTTTTAATTTCTTAAATGTTCATCCATATGTGGCCCATGGGGGAGAAAGGAAGGGAAGTAAAGTTTTTCCAGTGTCTGCTAATGTGCAGGCACTGAATGGGACCCTTTGTTCACCATCTGTGTTCTCCTGACTTACAGCCGAGGAATCTGGGGCTTGGAGAGGTGAGTCATTGACCTGTGGCCACAGGCTCCCGACCACGGCACTGCCTCTGTTCTTGTCAGAAGAACCGCTAATCTTGAGCCCACATCACTGCCTTTCACATTTCCGGCCAACCGACCCATGTGATCCAGAGAAGTCACCTTTGGAATCCCTGGATCACTTGGAAAGGATGGGACCTGCCATTCGAACCTGCCATTCATGGTTCGTCTGCTCCCATGATCCCACCATCATTGACAGACTTACCTCTTTTCCACGACACTGCAGTTTAAACTCACGATTGGCGAGCCACACAGATGTGTCTCCAAGAGAAGAGCTGCTCCCTCACTCAGGAGCCGACAGGTCCAGTCTTGCAGGCAGGACATTTTCTTGAGGGCTCTGGGAGAGGGAAGGGTAGGCAGGGCAGAAGAGGAGGAGGCGGATGAGCAGGGCAACAGCTGCTCTTGACGGCTAGGAGACCTGTTCAGAGCCTAAATTAGCCTGGTTCTTTTCCAGATTCTCTGTGCACTTGCGGCATGCAGGCTGCCTGCCTGGCCCATGTCCTTGGCATTGTTTTATCCCCGTCCCCTTTTCCAGTCCTCTCTTTTAGGTTTTGGTTTTGGTTTTTGGTTTTTCCCCTCTGGTCTCTGAATTGCAAACTCAGGTCCTTGATTTGCTCGGAAGCTGTCTCAGCTGCCTGAGCCACAAGGCTGCACCTGTTAGGTTCTTGTGCTGGAGCTTGCTTACTGAGTGGCTAGATGGGGTGGCTTAAGGGACAGAGAAAAGTGCTCAATCTCTCCCTTGTCTCTTCCTGTCCCTTGGAAATTTTATCACTAGAGATTCTTTTACTAGAATGTAATTTGAAGTAGTCTTCTATGATTTTGTCTATGTGGAAAATACACACAAATAAAATTCTCGTATCATTTTACTAGTGTAATCAGGTCAATTAATAAGGGACACTCCTCTTGCCTCCAGTCTGTCTCCCCTTAGAAGGGATCAGCGGGGCTCTGAGTGAAAAGAGGTCAAGAAGGGACTCCAACAGAGAGAGACAGCAGAAGGAACAGCCCAGGCCGTTCTCACAAGCCTGCTCTGGGTTCAGAATTGGAAAGCTCATCTCTCAGCCTCATCGTGCTTGAACTTGGTGCAGAGCCTGAAGAAAGTTGCTGCTTCTTTTTGTTTCCTTTTGTAGAAAACACAGGTTGAAGAGGATGATCCCTTCCTAGCTGACCCTGTGATGGGTCTGTAGGTTTCCTCTGCAGATTCTGCAGGAGGATTACTGAGCCAGCACTCTGATGAAAGCTGATGTGTGCCCCACAAGTGGTCTGAAAAACAGGGCAACACGACAGTCACTTTTCTCTTTAACTCTGCACACAGCAGAGGTGATCTGGGAAGACATGCTGCGAGTCATTTGATAGAACTGGGCTTTATTCCAAGGTACAGACTGAAAAAGCACTCTTGAGACACCTTGTGTTCTCGACGCGCCTTGTGTCTGCAGGCTCGCGCAGGTGTCCAGCAATTGGGCTTCCCCTTGCCTGACTGGACCTGTTCTAGACCCTCGGGAGGTCCTGTCTGACCCAGGCCCCTAGCGGCTGTCAGCAGAAGGCAACTTGAAGACCTTCAGTGATTTGGGCCTGAATTTTCTTTGCAGTCTTTTCCAAAATAGCTCATTCTTCTTTCCTGGTGTGTGTTGCCTTTGTACTTTTCATTACTTCTTTTATGTCTTACTGTCTTCAATATTTTACTTATTGATTTTATTGTCTCTTTCAGCTTTCCCTTCACCTGACGTGGTTGAGTTTCTGGCACGCTGTTTGGTCTGTTGACTTTTGCTCATGGCTTTCCTGTCCTTATAATTTGGGATTAGGAGCTCTTATCTTCAGGAGGACTTGGTCTTGTTAAGTACACGTTCCTTCAGAGTAGTTTTACAATTGTTTCTTCCAGACTCCCTAGGTTTTCTCTTGCTCTGACACCAATTCCGTGTTGATTTCTCTACTTGGGGGTTCCCAGATCCACAAGTAGAATAATGAGAAATCCGAAACCCTGACCTCATAGCCCTGGTGTCTGAAATTCTCAGGACAAACTGCTTTAATAAACTAGAAAGGAACAGGTACGTTTCCTTGCAGTCTGTCTGTTCTAGTGAATGATGTTTTGGAATCCACCCTTTTATTGAGCTTGCATCTCTTTGAGAGTTCTGATTTTATGTAAGGATCTTAGCTCCAAGTCCCCACACAAACCCCTGACGTACAGAGGTTTCCTGTTCTTGGCTATAGGAAGCTCCTGGGTCTGAGGTGACTAGTTGAGACTTAACTGGGGCCGATGACCTACCTCAGATGAATTGGGACATGGTCATATCAGCTCAAACTGTGGCCATGGATTTCAGTGCCCACTTGGTTGCTGGCCCCCTTGGTGTTCCTTATGATCTCAGTTACAAATAAAATTGTTCTTGGTTATATTTTCCCAGTATTTCTAGGAAATTTTAGGTTATCTGAATTTCTGTATTGCTGGAATATGAGTCTCTCGGGCTCTTTATTTTACTGACTAGAAATTATGCTGCTGGAACAGGGAGAAGGAGAGAGAGGACCAGAATAGTCGCGTTCATTTTGTAGATTGTGTCTTTGGAGAAGGTGACCTTCGTTGACTTCAGTGGTCTTTACCTCCTTTTACTTCAAAGAACTTTGAAAAACATTGTGTCTGGTAGCACATCTTTAAGTTCACTTATGACCATTTTCAAAATAAGTTAAAATATTTGCAAAAGATGTCATTTCCAGCCTATTTGCAATGTTTTCATTAAAAAAATAAAATGTTACACCATCCTTTTCTTCCGTTTTTTTTTTGATATTCATGTATATTTAAAACATGAATTTAAGGCATACTGCTTGATAGTTTGACTTATATTTATTGTGAATCACTTTTTAATATGCTTGTGATTTGATGCCCACCGGCATTCATTAAAAGTATGTATGCAAGTCCTGGCACCCCCTGGTGGCCTAGAGGATGAGGCCACTGCATGTTGTAGTCACGCACATCCCAAGGATCTGGTTGGAGACCTGGGACCTGGGGGAACAACCAAATGAACAACTAAATAAAATAAATCCTTCTTCCTCCACT
The DNA here is from genome assembly GCA_004363575.1 of Solenodon paradoxus. Lineage (NCBI taxonomy): Eukaryota > Metazoa > Chordata > Mammalia > Eulipotyphla > Solenodontidae > Solenodon > Solenodon paradoxus. The sequence continues at coordinate 9,806 of RJWH01000687.1, read as the reverse complement.
CTCTTCCTGCCTGCCTGCCTGCTTGCCTCCATTCCTGCCTGCACCGTTCCTTAAAAAAGTGCATATATTATTTTCTTCAAAGTTTGAAAGTTCTCATCATTTTCCTCTTTGAACTCAGTTTTCTCTGCAACTTTTTCCTAAATAATTTTATCCAGACTAATACTTTCTCTTTAAAATTATTTTATTAATCATCTCATACTTCTCAGCAACAGACTTTTTTTTTGTGTGGAAAGATACAGGGAGGAATGAAGGTGAGCAGACAGGCAGGCAGGTAGAGAGAGGAGGAAGAAGCATTTTATTTATTTTATTTAGTTGTTCATCTTGGTTGTTCCCTCTGGTTCTGGGGCTTGAACCTGTGTCCTTGGGATATATGTGGACTGTGTCTTGTGGTCTTATCTGCTAGGCCACCAGGATGCACCAGTAACACAGATGTTTACAAAGTTAAATTTAATTTCTTGTGATCATATGTCCTTAAATATTGAACACCTTTCACTTGGATCTAGTCATTTTTGCAATTATTACTAATATCCTCTTGGCTAAAAATGACGTAAATACATAACAAAATCTGATAAATTCTGTTTCTTAAACTCTTTTTTTTTTTTTTTTTTTAAATTAAGGAAAGGTGCAGGCAGGAAGAGAAAGGAGGAAGAGGCTTTTCATTTTATTTAATTGTACATCTTGGTTGTTTTCTGGCCCAGGGGCATGACCACATCCCCAAGGGGGATGTATGTGGACTGTACTCATTTGGAAGTAGCTGACCAAACTGCTGCTCCACTGGGGCAGACTCTGATAAGTTCTTAAACTTGAAGATGGAAATATTTCATGAGATGGATGAGATTGTCACATTAGGTCAAGGGCACACAGGTGAGTGTTACTATTGCTTAAATGAGACAGGATTTAGTGTGCATGTCTCTCTTATGTACACATATAAGCACTGGGCTACTTCGTTCACAGAAATAGGGTTTGGCAAAGGAACGGCTTTTGTTCAATTCATTGTTCAATTCTTTAACTTTCTTCTATTTTTAAGCCAGAAGTTATAGGGCTCGATCATCAAACATTATATTTTGCTGTCTAGCAATTAACAACTTGATTAAGTTCTCCCCTGAGTTTGCAGACAAGCGAAGCTTGAGGAATGGCATAACTTGGGGGAGAAGTCTCTGAGCAGGTGTTTTCAGCTAGATCAGTTTCGGGGAAGGATACCTTGGAAGTTGAGTCCCTGGAGTGGAAACTGATTCCCCTTGAGGCTGCCTGCCCTGAGCAGCCCTGAAGGTTTTTTGTCCCCTCGGTCATTTGTTTGAGGTAGACTTCCTGGAGGAGGAAGGCTTTGCAGTTGGACAGTGAGCTCTATGGATAGGAGCCATGTCTCACACTGTCTTCCTGGAGGTGGGAACAGCTCTCAGCTAACATTTATTGTGTTTTTACGGTACATTGGCACCTTAGTGATGGCGTATAAGCCTTAACTCAGTTAATTCACAAATGATGAGCTTATTTTCACTGTCTTACAGATGAGATGCTAGGAATCAGAGGGCGAATGAACTTGCTGGAGGCTGCATAGGTGGTAAGTAATAGAACTGGGACTTGGGCCCCAAGGAGATGGTTTCTTGCATAATTAAGAAGAATCAAAGTCAGTGTTAGAAATGATGTTAGCAATATCCTGTGGGGTGAGTTAGTTAGCTTACCTCTGTCCCAGTAACCTCATCAGTAAAATTGGGATGGTGATGATGATGAAGATGATGATGAAGAGGAGGAGGATGATGAAGAGGAGGATGATGATGGGTTGTGGTGCTGGTGTCGGTGATATCTATTGCATAAGGGAGCAGTGACCTCATAGTCATTGCTGAAAGACTTTCAGCTTTCTCTTCTGTTAAGGGAAAAATGTGTTATCTCCCAGAGTTTACAAAACACTCTCTTTGTAACCAGTCTTCCGCTGTAGCTGTTTGATGCTCAAATACCTTCCCTTGTTATTTCCTCTCTAGGATAAATCTCATGAGTTCTTTGTTTAAATAATTTAAACTCCTTATCCTCCAGGTCACTTTCCTCGGGAAAGTTTCTCATTTTTCAAAATGACTTTTAAATTATGGTGCCCAGATTTTATCACCACATTTGGTATGTATTTGACCAGGGCAGAATGGGATGAAATTACTCCTTTCCTTGATCCTCAGCCATTGTGAAAATATTGAATAGTTTTCTTAAGTGTCCTGACTGTTGACTCTAAACGTCTGTTGCGCCTCCATCCACAGACTCAGGTGCAGTCTGACGCAAGTCTGGTTCCTCTCCTGTCTACAACTTTGCAGTGGATAGTTGGTCAATTTGAATAAAGGGTCTTGTTTACCTCTATGAAGTTTCACCTTCCTGAGTGCAGTCCCTGAGTGAGCCAGGCAGAGTGACTTGGGGCCCTGATTCTGTCCACTAAGAACAGGACAGTGTTTGGTAGGCAGGAGGACTCAGGAGAAAGAACAGCAAATGAATGGTTTGCAAACCTGCTCCAGCCAATGAGGTCATCTTTATTTTAGGTGCTTTTTGATTGATATCTGTCACATCTATTATTAAGAGATAGATGGAGGATGTGGGTTTTTCTAAATATCCTTTGTCTAAATATGTTTATTATTTGGAGATAGATGAAAGTTAGGGGCTTTTTCCACCTGCCTGCTAAACCTTGTGTGTTATGTATTATTGGAAATAAATTTTAGACTGAATTCTGTTACATGCACTCATTTTTATTAGCCTGTAGGCACAGAAGGGCCATAAAGGGTCATAGACTTATTCTTCATGATGTCCCAGTGAAAGCACCAGGTCCTTACCACCCATCGCCACCGGCTGGCCGTCCCCGGGGAAGGAAATTTGATATTGACAGGGAAAACTCTTCATTCAAGTTCTCAGTAACTTGGTGGACTCATGTTCAAAAAAAATCCATCCCATTTCCCAAGTGGAGTGGGGGCTTTTTAAAGGGGTCAAGAAAAAGGGCGTGGCCCGCAGTCTTCTGGGAAGGGAAGGGGCGGACTCACCAGTCTGGGGCCGGGAAAGGAGAGACCTGTGCACCCAGGGCAGCTGCTCTGTTATGTGCAGGGCTGGCGCATCCACCCATAGTCTGTAGCTTGACTTTTGATCTTACCGCTTTGCTTCAGGGTTGTTTTTCCCACTGTCAATAATATTGATACTAAGCACATTTCAAGAAAAAAATGAGAGAGAGAAAAACAGACTTGTTATTTTTGTTAATCATTGAATTTGTGAGGTCTTCCTCACTAGCTCTCTGTCCCTGTGGTGTTTCTCCAGTCACTTTGCACACTAGAGTAGATGCCTGAGCAGAGGGCTCAGCTGACTTTCCCATTGGGATCAGGTGATGACCCTCCACAGGTCCTTTGGATGGAATCTCCAGGCCTGGGAGCCACCCCCGAAGCCTATTGGGGTGGGTGGATTCTTCTATCCCATTCCACATGGGTGCAGATGCCTGTGAAAACTGGTCAATCCATGCATCTTAAACTACACTCATTTCAGCAATGCAAATATTTTCTTTTGTCCATTATATTGTGGGGGTCAAAGGAAAAATTTCCCCATTTCTCTGATGTTCTTCACAGGTCGGAAGAGTGAACTAATTAACATTAGGTGCAGTTAGTAAGAGAAAAGCCCAAATTCAGTAGCGTACATACGGAGACTTTACATGGTAGTAAGTCCTGAGTAGCTGGGGCTGACCCAGGCTTTCTATTCCAGAGCTGAGGCCTGGAAAGGGAGCCTGGGGTGTTGGAAGGAGAGCAGGGGGTCACCGTGACTAGGAGACAGGTTTCTTAGAGAGAACTATTTACAGATAAACTGTCTTTTGGGTGATGACTTTCCCAAATACTTTCTTCTAGAGAATAGGGATAAAGGACCATTTCTGGATGAGGAGAAGCGTGGAGGCCCAGGGGGCGGCAGATGGCTGCTGATGAATGGAGGGGCTGCAGGGTTAGAAGAACAGGAACTTCTCCCTCACCTGTGGGGCTGTCCTGGACTGTCCTTTGCTGTCCTTGGTCCTTCATGTGAGGGAATGGAACATGAGGCAGCCGGGGGAGAAATGGTGGCGGGCCCACAGGACAATGCTGAAGAACACTTGGTGATTTGGTGGAGGGCAGGGTGTGTGGACATATAGATGAGGAATGGGGAACCTTTACCTGCGAGTTTGTTTCAATGTGTAAAGATAAAATAATTAAAAAATAAAATTAAAATAAAAAAGTGGTAGTGCTGATCAGAAATTAAGTTGGTTTGAATATGGGTAAACAACTATCTCTTGAGTGTGAGGCTTTTAAGAGAATATTTCAAATGTTAACTACCCATCCCTGGAGTATATATTCCCCGTTAAGTGACTTCAAATGTTAAATAACCTCCCCTAGGTGGGCTGTGGATAACTGATAGATTATTGTGGTGATTAATTTTATGTGTCAACTTTACTGGCTCACAGGTGCCCAGATAGTTGATTGAACATTACTCTGGGTGTGTCTGTGAGGATGTTTGGGGAGAGTCACATCTCAGTAGGTAGCTGAGCGGGTGGGCCTCATCCAATCTGTTTGGTAGAGTAGAAGGCTGAGTGAGAGGGAACTCCTCCCTGAGTGCTTGAACTGGGACATTTTCCTGTTTTCAGAGTGGAACTGAAAAATGTACTGTTCTTGGGTCTAGAGCCTGCTGATTTTGGGGTTAGTAGGTATGCCTTCAGCCCTCCTGCGTCTCAGGTGTTGGGGCTTGGGCTTGAACTGACACCTTTGGCATTCCTGGGTCTCTTGTCCACCGACTGCACATCTTGGGACTTCTCAGCCTCCAAAAATGTGTGGTTCAATGCCTTATAGTAAATCTCTTTTATCTGTATTGACTGTCTCTGTCTACATCCATGCCTGCGTCTACATCCATATTGCATTTATATATCTCCTGTTGGCTCTTTCTCTCTGAAAAACCCTGACTAATACAGCGATGTTGTAACAGGCCCAGGGAGGGGGTGCTCATAATAGAAATTAGCCAAACAATGCCTTAGAAAGGAGCTTTATTGCATGGGCGGGGGTGGGGGGAGGAAGAGGAGGAAGAGGAGGAAGACCAGGCACATGAGAGAGCCAGCCCACCAGTAGGGTGGTCTTGAATTGAGCCTTTAAAGCATATTTCTTTCTTTGATAGATTGAGGTGGGTGGGCCTCACTCAATCTGTTTAGTTGACAACAGGCTTTCTTTCTCTTATTTTTCAGAGGCATTAGGTAGGAAGGCAGGCAGGCAGGCAGGCAGGACGAGAGAGGAGGAAGAAGCAGTTTATTTATTTATGTTCACCTTAGTTGTTCTTCCCACCCAGGGCTGAGAACCGGGTTCTGCAGTGAACTGCACCCTAGGCACGGGCTTAGCCCTGAGCCACCAGGGCGTACATTTTTCAATCAATCAAGGGCTTGCTGGTACCTTTCTATTGTACTCTCCAGTCTGCAGCTTGGGGAAAGGGTCGGCCTGATGGCAGCTGGTTGGTGAGATAAACTGTCTCTTGCCAGATGTTCACCTGCAGTGATAGAAGCATTTTTAGAGGAAACTGGAAACGGGGCCATCAGAATGGAGGCAAAAATAATCATCACGATAAAGCAGTTGATGATTTCAGTGAAACAGGGAAGCTTAGCAAAAGCCCCCACTCACAGGGGGGCACGTCATGACATCTAAAGCTGATGACTTTTACCGAGGCACAGCCAGGGCTGTGCGGGACATGCGAGGCAGGGGCAGATAACGTTGCCACAGGCCAGCTGGCAGAGAGCCCACTCCCCTGGCCCCTGCCTGTGTGACGCCAGTGGCCTTTGCGGCACCACCCATTGCCATCTCCGCCGAAGCGCTGTGGACGCAGCACGCCAGCACGGCAGGCTGGGAGATGGGCCTGGCCTTTCTTCCCAGCGCTTGCTGCCACTGCCTGCCCGGCACCGGTGGTCCGACAGGCGTCGCCGCCATCACACAGGGAGGCTCCATCCACAAGCCTGTCTGTTATGCCACAGGACTCGGTCCCCGTTCCACGAAGTCACACAGGTGAGTTCTGAGGTGAACTTGTCGTGGTGGTGGGGGTGGGTAAAGCGACCTCACAAGGCAGAGCCAGCTGACCCCCTAAACCCCTCCGCCTTTGTTCCCGCTTAAAGAGGTGGGCAAGGGCTCAGGCTCTGCTGGCTGGCCATATGGCTTTGCATTTCAAAGGAAGGACCTTGCCACCTGGGACCTGTCTCCTCGAGGAGGCAAATGTGACAGCTACCTGAGAGCTAGGAAGAGGGAGGCCTAGCTTCTGGGCACAGGGTACTGAGAGGCTTCTGGGAGCACCAGCTGTCAGCTCCTGGAGCAAGAGACCACTGGCCACGGGAAGCTTCAGCTCCTCTGCAGAGAGGTGAGGAGGGAGGGCCCTGTCATCGTCGTCGTCGTCGTCGTGTCCCCGCCCCCTGGCCCCAAGCCGAGCTTTGCACTTTGTCCTGGAGGTTGGGTGAGGGCTCTTCTCAGCTGGCCCAGTACCCAGGAAACCCAGAGTGAGGTCTTGGGGTTCCCTTTCACACAGTCCTGGCCCTTGCATCATACTCCGTGACTGTGCAGGCATGTGCCTTCCTGGGCCTCAGTCTTTTCATCTTTAAGTGAAGAAGTTGGTTTTTGGTCCCTCTCAGGCTCTGCATGCCAAGCAGGACCAGAGGCCTCACTGTCCACGAAGCTGACACATGTGGGCAGACGTGTGCTGCAGGAGCGTTTGCCTCACATACAGAAAGCTCAGGATTCAAGAGACTGAGGTTTTCCTTCCAGTTTTGCACAATCTAGTGCCATCATGCAAATTGTAACATTTTGCTGATAATGATGCTCAGTGATTTGAAAGTTACAGAGCTTTTAAGAAACATGCGGGAATGAAAAAGGTTTCGCATGACCCAGTGACAGCGAGTATGTGTCGGACAATGACGTTTCTATCATGTTCCTGAACTTGCTTAAAAAAGCAGGTGGCGAGGTGGCATTTATACAGTTCTGTGTTTATTCCCCGGCCCTGAACCCACTGCACTGGATTTTAATGCTGCGGTACGACTGTGCTTTTCAGAAGCGCAGACCCTGACCTCAAAACATCTGTAGATTCCATCGTCCTGTTTTCGTGGCTGGAGAAGAGGCTGGTGGAAGCCTTTTGCCCGCTGCTGCTCGGGGTGGAGCGGCCGAATCGCCAGAAGCGCGGAGGCAGACGTGGAACTCGCGCTGCTCGCGTCCTAGACTCCACTCACGCACTGGGGCGCAGTCCCGGGAACAGTCAGGCTGCATCAGTTCCCCGCGTCCACAGAACTTGCACGCAGAGCGGTCTGCCCGTGCAATCGGTCTAGACTGTTTTTCTTTGTAAGAGCCGCTGCATTTGTCTCCTTTTATGTGTGACTCATCTCACCTACGTCGAAGGTACAGATGTGCCCCTTCCCGTAAATCTCTGGGGCATTTCAGATTTTCCTTTCCTGCACTAGCCAAGTGTCCGGCACAGTCAATAAATATCGTGTGCGCCTGACGATGAGGGGGAGTGAAACAGAGGGAGCTTTCTTGTGTTCATAATGGGGTGCGGTACACAGATCGGTGTGCGGGGCGGCGAGAAACGGCCAGTGACTGCCGCCACAGCCCCATTTCCCAGCCTGGCCTTGGGGAGCCTCTGATTGAACGGCTGTAAAGGTATCATTTTGCTGCATTAAGAGGAAAAGGTCTATGGAGATTGGACGTGCATGATGTTTCATAACTTTCTCTCGATAAAATAGCGACATCTGTCTTCTTTCATCTCAGGCGGAATTATTTCCGAAATAGAGACCTAAATTTTAAGGTACGGTGTATTTCAAGCTAAACATCCTTGAGAAAGTGCGCTTCATGTTTTTCTGCCCAAATGGGGGTAGTAAGACCATAAAAGCCGCCGCCTCCTGGTGATGGCAGTTCGGAGTCCAAGCGTGGCGAGACTGCTGTGGGAATATGACTGGCTTGGTTTGCACTTCTGTCCTCAAAGTGCTTGCTACCTGATGGGGGTGGTGGTTCCTGGGAGCCAGAAGGTGGTCTTGAGGATCAAGGACCAAGAAAATCCAGCACAGTGACATTCTTGAATACCCCTTATGTGCCAAGCGCTGTACTAGGTGGCAGGGAGCCAAAATGCCTGGGATCTTTGTCCCCAAGGAACTCCAGGTTAAGTGGGGATGGCCCAGGCAGCAAAGGTTTACAGCAGAGGTGTCCATGCTGAGACAGAGTGAGAACCAGACACAGCGAATGCACTCAGGACAGGACCTCCTCCAGCCCAGGCAGTCAGGGACGTTTCCTGGAGGAGGTGCTGTTTGCATTAGGTCTATGAGATGTTCTGAGTTAGCCAGGAAAACGTGGTCCGGGGCTGGGGGCAAAGGACAACAGGCATGGGGGACAGGCCGGAGAGATCTTGGAGCAATGGTTTGGGATTCAGGAGAAGTGACTACCCCGAAGAGGTGATGAATGAGGAGGTTAGATCTAGAAGACACAGAAAGGGACTGTCTATCCCAATACCTCTAGTCTACTATCAACTCAGTGCTGCTTCTGTGTCCTCACACCTCACGCCTCACCTCCAGTCCCACGCCTCTTCTCCATTCTCATGCCGTGGCCTCAGACATCACTGTCTCTGGCCAAGACCCCTTTAATGAAGAAACCATGAAAGCAATTGCTTACCCAGAAGAGGCTCTTCTTTCTCTTTTACAAATAACTGTCCAGCTGGAAGTGGTCCTGGAAGAACAGGGCCTCGCCTCGGTGCCTTCTGTGCCATTTTCGGGGATCCCTCTACTGTAGCCCTCGTTTGCACAACCCCTCATAGCCCTTCGGTGCATCTGCAGTCCAGCCAGGGGAAAAAGAGAAATAGAAGGAAATAGAAGGAATGCCTCCCTCCTTTTATTTTTAAATGTAAAGGTGCAGGCAGGAATGAAGGTGAGTAGGCAGGCAGGCAGGAAGAGAGGAGGAATAATCCTTTTAGTTTTTAATTTCCATTTTAGTTGTTAACATTGATTGTTTTTCCCCCAGACCCAGGACTGGCATCCAGGGTTATGCGACCTCCATCCTTTGGAGGCAATTGACCTAAACACTGCTCCACCATGGTGTGCTATGCGCCTCCCTTAAACAGCATGACCTAGAAATCATCAGAAACTCTACCTACGTCGCCCTAGCCATGTGGTCACATGTGCCAGTCAGGAGGGCTGGGAAAGGGAGTGTTTATTTAGAGTGACCAAGCACTGACACAAACCCAAGGCAGGGTTCTATTACCATGGGAACAGAGAAAGGTTATTGAGGGACATCTGGTCAACCATGCTTATTGTCCCCTCTTCATCCACCATCTGCAAAACTCTGAAAGTTTAGGTCATACCGCCATCCTCTTCCACAAGTCCTGTCTCAGCCTCTCTGAGTCACCCTCTGTTCCTGAGCGTGCCATCATGCATGCTTCCATCTCATGCCCTGCCTTCTGCTAGAGAAGCAGCGGAGTAGAGAACAGGGAACACGAGGCCAGGTTCAGACAGCTCTCTAGCTGTGGGACTGGGGGCAAACTGCTCTCATGCTAGGAGGCTCCAGCATCTGTATCAACTTGGATAATAACTGACTTCAGGATGAGGACAGAAGGTCACGTAGAGCTCCATAGAGGCAGCCATTCAGCAGCCCCTTGGGTGAACTCACTCACCCGTCAGCATGTGACTGACTGCTCTCCCATGAAACCTCCCTCTAGGTGCTCCTGTGATTGTCCTAATAACAACTCCCCGCATGCTCTCTGATTTTTGCCCATGTCCTCCTTTCAGGACCAATCTTAGTGGGTCCCAATGCTCCCACATGGTGCCAGATAAAGCAGAGGTCACT